>CAJUYG010000588.1:23337-57230 GCA_910591675.1 Galerucella calmariensis
GACATTCGTGTTCGGAGGGGAGAGCTGATAGTTTAATAAATAAAAATGATTCAGTGGCTTTTTCTTTCAATTAACAGCTGTCTGCTTGTGATTGTCGAAACGAATACTATAGACTCCACAATACCCATATGTATTAGGTAATTGAAGATCAGACAATCGAAAGTAGATCTACGTGGGATATACACAACTGAAAATGCCAGTAGGTCTTTCCGCTTATGTCAACGCAAAAAATAATAAAAATACGCAGCATCAGGACATAGAAGACAACAAGAAAATGTCTGACAATTTCCGACTGACGTCTGTCACGGGTGATGGCTCTTTTGACAAATATCTATCCCAGTATCTATCCGATCTACCGGATTTTTCATGAAGTATCTACTACTAGAGATGGGAGCGTGGGATCAAGAAAATGTTAAAAAGTCTTTTGGGGCCTACTCGTGAGGACTTTGGGAGTAAGATGGATCCAACTAACCTACATAACGTGATTGTTGATGATTTTGTTCGGTTTCATTGCTTCCGCTTGCTGTTAAAACACCTGCCTAACAAATTAACCATTCTGGAGGCACCCACTGGAGAAATTGTGACACAGAAGTGTGGCAGACCTCCTCATGAGCCCCCGACAGACAAGACATTTGCTATTATTGCGAGATTTATACTGCTAGGAGGCAAAATGCTATGCTCAGAACGCAACTACAAGACTCCACCACCGCCAAAGCGGAGGGCCTGCACAGTTTTAACCAATTACGATCTTTTAGTTATCATTAAGACAACAACATATAAAAAAAATCGAAAATCGTACGAGAGCCAGGATTACCTATAAAATGATGCAGGGTCCTTTGTAACATTGGCAACTGCATTAGGTGCAAAATATCATTCATTTGATGATATTTACGACGAGAGCGATAGTGTTGCGCCACAACGAATAGAAAATTTTGTGGAGATTGTATTAGTACGGTTTACACATAAGCAATTCCAACAAAACTTTATGATAACTATTCGAAAATTTAATGTATTGATGCATATTATGGAATTAATATGAGATCTTTTGAAAATTTGTATTTGTACTTTCTTGTTTCTAGGTAACCGACAAAAACTACGTCTTATTTCACATTTTTGAAGAGCGCAAACTCGAGTAAATTACCACGCTCCATACCGCGGTCTAGAAGGTATATTTATGGAAGCTAGGAAAGTAGTCACAGAGTAACAAAAATTCCATTTATGAACGATGGTTGTCAAAAAAGTGTGAGAAATGTGTACTCTGTAACGTTTATGAATGCACTCCTGGATTAAAACTCACGACACTATCCTGATAACGCAGTTAACTGATTATTGGATTTTTTCAACATTGGAAACCAAATCTGACTACAATTGGCTGAAATACTAGCTACACATTTATCCGCATTATCCCCATTGAATGTGGTGACTTTTTGTGGTCATTTATTCAGATTTTCAATGATTTAGATGTTTCGCCTCAATAAAACTTGTCACATCTACAGGATATCTGTATATGCAGCTTTTTCAATTTTTCAGATCAATTTCCCAAAATAAATATTAAAAAGAATAATGGAACATAAGGAACGAACAGAAGAAAGGTGTGTGTTTATTATGAAAGCAATGAAGTTACAGATATTTTTCTCAAGTTAGAAATGTAATTACCTTCTTGTTCCGGAGCACTGCTTATGGTAAATGGATGCCATTCGTATTTGGCTATAGCAGGAATTTTAACAAAAATATAATCACCAGGGTGGAAATCGAAGCTAACTGGCCTTTTAATAACCAAATGTGTTACTTTCGATGGTAAAAGTAGACCGGAACTGATGTATGTTTTTCCTCTTTCTGTGACTAAGAAAGTAGATCTATAAGCTCTTTCTAATCCATAAGCTATTCCGGGTATGATGAACCATTTCCAGAAATTCGGACCGTGAAGGATGAGCAATATCCAAAAAGGCACGTACATGAGATGTGTGTAATAAAAAACCTTGAAAAAATAAGATGAAGTTAAGTTTAAATGGAATAATTCTAAGTTTCATACTGAAAAATTTGCTGTTAAAAATAATAAGGTTGATTGATTGATTGGTTCGGTGTAGATTCCTCAGCACCTCAGTCTTTAGGCTTTTTGAGCTCTTGGTCTTCGTTGTGCCGTGTATCTGAAGAGACCAGGGGCCCTTATCAGGCTCAACAGTCTTTTCACCAGATCCTAGTTTCCTGACTGCATTATTCCATCCCATCCCAGTTTATTTGGATACGGTATGGTTAGTTGTCGTTAAATGTTGTCACTTCTCATTCCAAGAAGCGAGTTTGTGATAGCATCTGTGATTCTGGAATGACTATGGCAGCTGGCTCCTTCTTGAATTAATTAGGACTTTTTATCCGGATTGGCAGAGCCACAGGGCAACAGAATCATTGTCATCATTCTCCTCAACAATTTAGACATATTTTGAAAGCCTCTAGTTAAACTGATCCACTGAACCATCGTCATAAAATATTGAGGGATCTAATCTCAAAACGCAACATGATACAAAATCACTATATTGACAACTTCCTAGACACCTCTGAAATCCTCTAGTTCAACTCATAATGGAGCTGATATATCTGCTTTTAAAAGTATTAAAGCATCTTTCGCAGATTGGTTGGGCAAGAAACGAAATTAAATTATTCTCAAGCAGCTTGTTTTAGACAACTATGTAATCCTCTGGTTCACCTAATAAAGTACGAGTATTATTGTCATGAAATAGGGAAATATATCTGCTACAGAAAAAGTTTAGTTTAGTTTAACTTCTGTCTATGCTTGAATGTGTTCAAAAAGAAAAAAAGCTATCATCAAGGATCTTGTTAACATTTCATACAATTCAAGAATCCTTCAGTTTGGCTAACAAAGCCCCATTGTCAAAAAATACTGAGAGAGCTGCTACAGGAAACGAATTGGAACTCCTTTTACTGATTGGTTTTGTTAGGAAATAAACAAAATCATTATCAAAGATCCTCTCAACAGTTTAAACGGTCAAGAAAGTCTTCAATTTGATTGAACAGGTCCATTGGCATAATATGTACTCGATAAATCTTCTTTTAATTCATTCTAAGAACCAAAGTAACCCTCGATATACGACCTGAGTTTCTGTATTTTTTCCGTGGCTGTTTTAATCGACGAATGTCGGATGACAATCTTTCGGGACAACAGAATCGTGACAAAGTATCAACAAGTGTGTGAACTGTGAACTATTAGTCGATTTTGAGATATTCACGAAAGGTGATGTTAAAATGGCAAATAGTTGACCTTTAGTTGACTTCAAGGAAGTATAATTGTGTGAACATTGGATAATCTACAACGTTTGCCACAGTTAGTTGGTTAAAATTGTGAAAATTGGTTAGAGGTTGTTAATTACCACTTGATTAGTGAATCGTGTTGATTTTTTGTGGCGACGAAAGCGACTGAATTAGAACAAAGCTACTGCCCTTTTTAATAGGATCCTTAACTCAAGGAAAAAAGTGGTTAGAAGACATAAGAAACAAGAAATATGCTCCAACGATATGAAAAATGATTTTAACGGTATACTTAGAGCGTACTATGAAAATGAAAAATCAACAAATAATATTATGAACCTCCAAGCTCATATTTTTAAGTCAATTAACATTTGAAGGATTATTTTGATAAAATTTTGAAGCGTATTAGCAGTTAGTCAGGTTAGTTGGACACCAAAAAGAAACAAGTGATTAGAAAAACCTAATAACTGAATAGTTTGGTATATGAAGTTCACACATAGGTATAATAATGTAATACATTTACCTCAAAGCATCCTCCTCTTCTAACAAAAGCTTGGGAACTAATTACAATGGCGATAAGTATTACCAAAAGCGCCATTCCTGTGGGATTAGCGACGCCATTTATTAGGCCAAAATGACCTGGTTTACTGGTAAACAACCATTCAGAAGCAGTGAAATTCCTATCATTTATTATAGAGTCGTTAACTATTACAAGACCTGGAATCAGTGAAAATTTGTTTGTCAAACGGTAGCAATGAAAACTATTTCAAAATGAATTGAAAATTTCTCAATCAAAACATTCTCGAAGGAAACTTTATCATTATGATCGTTAGTATTGATTGATTGCTTCGGAACCGCAGTCTTTAGGCTTCTATCACACTCTTTTCAAAGGTCCTCCTTGGAGAAGTCCTCCTTTGTGTACGCTAGTCCTAGGTGTCTTTATCTCCAATACAGATGTACCTACTTTACATTCGGTTTTTGAACCAGGAGTTTGCTGTGTTCCTGCTGTTATTGCCTGCAAAAAGCTTGTACCTGAGACCCACTTAAGAGTTACTTTATTATGGATTGCCAGGGTTAAGAGTTTTGTAGGCAATCCCAGATCAGTCTAAATCTGATTTAGGGACATGCTAAAGATTTCAGTGCTTCCTGACTATCTAAGAGTATGAGAATCTTTTGGCATATATACCTCCTTCAATATTTTCCTTAGTAGTTACCTACTTTTTATGTATTTCTTCATTTTCTATCGATATTAATCGTTTAGTTGCGAAGACAACCAAACATGCTTATTGAGTACCTAGGAGCGAGAAACGACGATTCTCTATCGTTAAAATACCTACAGAGAGTTAAGTACTCCATAATAGTATATTACATAACAAGAGTAGTAAGTTGCTTATTACATGCGAATAGAAAAGTTGCGCACGAGCCGCGTAGCGGCGAGTGTTGTAATTCTATAAGCATGTAATAAGCTTACAACTCTAGTTGTGTACTATACTTTGTCTACGAACAACTCCATTAATAAAAATAAAACGCATGAATAACATGTACATTGACACTAACAGCTAGTGACAGCGAGTTTTATTAATTATTAAACGTCAAAACAACCTCTACTAACTCGTTTCCATGGTTACTCGAAACCATTGACTGACAAGGCTTTGGTGATAAATTGTTGTTTTTCTAGAACTGAAGCGTAATTTTTTTTATTACGTGCTAGTCATTACGTGTCAGTATCCGTAATGATCCATTTACTTAGTAACCAAATAGTAGGTAATATGGAATTTACTAGTGTGAGAGTAGAAAAAAATACTTACTGAAGTTACAGACGTGCATGACAGTATGAATAACGCTGTATCCAAAAATGAACATCCCGGTCAGTTTATGAAAATAAATATGCTGGTCTAAAGGTAAAACTGAACTATATCCTCTTGTTCGGAGAAATGTTATAGTTTGCCTTAACATCAATATTAATATGAATGTACAGTTGAAGTTCAAGCACTGTCCTGGAAAAATACTAGTTAAAGGATTGATTCACATTTATTTAGATTGAAAAAAATAGCTATTTATGCCATAAGTTACGAAATGCCTAATTTTGTGTAACGCGTGAGTTAAACAAAATTAGGCATTTCGTAACGTATTGCATACAAGATTTTTTTCAATTTTGAAGAAAGTAATAAAAAAATGAAATTTTATATAATTGATAAAGATTTGAAAAACATAAATTTAGTTTGTTGCTGTTACTTCATGTTAGTTGTCAGTTTGACATTTTGTAAAAAAGTCTAGACGGAAGGTTTTTAGCAAGATTGATATATTTTTAGTTTTATTTAAAAAAAAAATGAGTGATTCAAGTTCTGAAGAGCTACCAAGCGATATTGAAGAGGCAGCAGGTAATGCTCTATTATCAGTAATTCCCAAAAAGTCGAAGGCAGTTTATGATTTGGCATACGAAAAATTTGTTACGTGGTGTGATGAGAAGAAAATTAAACATGTTAATGGGAAAGTTTTACTTGCATATTTTGAGTGTAAGAAAGATCTAAAAGTTTCCACATTATGGACACTTTACTCAATGTTAAGGTCTGAACTAAATCTGAAAAGGAATATTGATTTTAAAAAATATACAAATTTGCTAGCATTATTAAAAGGCAAGCGGACGGGTACAGTGCTAAAAGTCGAGAGTTTTTATTAAAGAAGATTTTGCCAAATTTTTAGAGGAAGCTGATGACAAAGAATACCTAATGGCTAAGCTTGCAATGATAATTGGAATGGCAGGAGCATGCAGAAAAGCAGAATTAACATTTCTTCCAGTTGAAAATGTTATAGACGTAGGAAGCCATTTTCGTGTTGATATCCCACCTTCAAAAACAAAAGTTATACGGCAGTTTGCAATTACCACTGGAGACATTGAAAATACGAATCTTGTTGAAATATTAAGAAAATATATTAAGTTGCGTCCCCAGGTTCTTAAACACAACATATTGTTACGCGAGCTGCTGCATTAATGTGCTCAATTAGTGCCCCCAGTGAAATTCCCATATGATACGACTATGGCTCCTCCGCCGTATTCTCAAGAATGATCTGGAAAACGTAACATCTAGAAAAACCCTGCGCATCCGCCAAAACTTCGAGTTCTAGAGGTTTCTAGAAAAACATACGTGCGAGTATAAATAGGCGACGAGCATCGCAGCGGAGTTAGTTAGTCAGTTAGTGTTCATACTGAAAGAAAGCAATCGCGCCTCGATAAAGTGTTTATTAAGTGACTCTCATATAAATTATAGTTAGTGTGTGTTTAGTGTGACATATAAATTATTAAATAAGGACTGTATATGAATATAAATCTGTAAATATTAATTAATTGTAAATATAAATTAGAATAAACGTTACAATATTTTTTGTAAAATATGCGAATGGAAAATGTACCAGAAATCCTGAGGTAATTAACACATTCAGCAGTCTGCTAAAGGTTATTGCACAATTTCTTGGTCTCTCAAATCCTGTTCTATATACTGGCCTCTGCTTCAGAAGAAGCTCTGCCACTTTCCTAGCCGACAATGGCGCTGATATTTTAAAATTAAAGAGGCATGGAGGTTGGAAATCTACCTCTGTTGCGGAGGGATATGTTGAAAATTCCATGAATAATAAAAAACTTATAGCGCAAGAAATATTTGGTGAAACATCTAATGCAATGTGCGCCGCTTCCCAAATAACAGCAAGTTCGAGCAATGAAAAAAATATGTCGTCGGGAGTTAATTTGTATAATTGCAATAATTGTGTTATCAATATTTATAATAATTAATTAATTTATAATTTATGTTTTTAACTTGTATCATAACAGTTTAATAAATAGAATAATTCTTTTTGTTACTAATTTTTAAATACATTTTTCGTCACCAATTGCATAAAATTTTACTTCATGCAACTAGTTACAAAAAGTAAGACGTTTCATGATGTCAATCAGTTTTAAAAAGTGTCACTTCATATGTCAAAATTAGAAAATAGTTTTTTATGATATAAGTGTTAAAAGTACATTTTTAAGGCACGCATGTGAAGGTTTCGGAATTCACATGAGTGCCTTAAAAGGTATATTTTGTCGTTTGCTTTCAAAATTTGACACTTCACTTTCACCAGCAGTGCCATAAACATCCAGCAGTGCCATAAACATTTTAAGGCACTCAGTGTCTTAAAGTGACATTTTTGAGGCTTCTATGGAGTGCTAAGAATGGCATTTTTAAAACGTTTGTAGAAAAAACATTCTATGAACGGTTCCAGCCCACAAAAGTACCCAAATATAATATAATAAAGTGTGCATATCTATGAGAAAAAAAATTGCTTTGGGATTCTGCTTTATTTCTCTAGGAAGAATCTGTGAAAGTTCAACCACAAAAAGAACCACGTGTTGTTCAAAGAACGCTTGTTTATCATCGAAAGTTTTTGTTTTGGTAAGCAATCGTATTCCCGAACCGATTCGGGATCCCTGTTAAGACTGTTAGAACTCCTAGTGCAGTTTTACTTTTACTTGTGCATTCATCAGAACTCAATGGGTTGTAGTCACCCATGAGAATATTCGATTGTCCAAGCTGGTCAGATCTCCCCCTTTTCAGCTTCGTTCATTTGTCCCGATATTACATTGGAGCTCATACTGCAAAAGAATTCCGGCCTCCAAAGGGTGTTTCAGTCCCCTCCTTTGCTAGTTCATCTGCTATTTCATTTATTTTTGTTCCATTGTGCCCTGGTAACTATATTGCTCTTGCCTAGTTCATTGAGTGTGCCTGAGCATTCCCACGCCATTTTGAAACTGTTTCACGGAGTTCAGTGCTTTCATGACTGCTTGACTATCCGATTTTATGATAATCCTTTGCCATCTATATCAATTGTCAATATTGAACTGAGCACACTTTCTTATGGCGTGAATTTCCGCTTCCAGAGTGTTTGGTTCCTAGCATGTACATTCCTACCCCAGTCCCTTATTCTATTGCTTTCGAGCTTTCTGTCTACTATAGAATGGAATTCTCTCCAAGTCTGATAATGGTAATTGGATCCCATTCCTTCGTGTTGCTCAACTCCGTGGATAACGAATTTCTTCCGGTGGTAATGAAAACTAAACTAAATTCAAAGGAAATTCCAGCCATTTATGTTGGGTTAGGCTAATTTTAGGCTAAGACAGAAAAGGAAACTTCGTAGCAAATTTTCACACTCTTGATAAAACAGTTCAATGTTATACTCACCACAGGCTCTGGCAAATATCGTAAACCAATTTGACCCTGAGTATTGAATTGATCTGGATATAAATAAAGCAGCATTGACTAGTAGAAACCCGAATAGAAACGTCAAATAAACGTAATTGTTTTTAACATAAGGAAGTGTGAAGTAATACGGTCTCCAGGTCCTAATTTTCTTCAATAACGACAATCTCTTATTTTTATTTTGCGGTGGTACCAGCCAACGATCAATACTAAAACAAATACCGTACAGTACCATATTTATTTAAGAAACCAACGTATTCACTGAATTAGATTCGCTAAATCTTAAAATGAAGGATATTTTACCTGATTGATAAATTTTCTAAAAGTCCTCCATGCTTTTCCAACTGATTTTTCAAAGCTTCGTACGTTATAGCCCCTCTGTTGTTGGAATCAGCGTCTTCAAACATGGCCATGGTTAAATCGCTGATTTGTTCTTCGCTGAATTGCATTCCATTCTCCTCCATACATGCTCTCATAACATGTTGAAGCTCTCTATGCTGTATTAAACCATCACCTATGAAGTTTTATAAAATATCAAGGTGTGTAGCGAAGATATTAGTTTAGATAAGAATCATGGTTCAAAGGGAAGCTGCTGGTACAGCAACAAACCATTTGATCGCCAGGATGAGCTTTGGGAAAAAGATACCTTTTCGAACGAGAGAAGACTGGGATGGGAATATAATTTTGGAACTTCCTGTCTGTCATGTAGACTGCCATATGAGTGGGAATATACTCTGAAGGATTAAACATCCAGATGTCATGTTGTTTTATGTACGGATACAATTTTTCCAATAGGAAAAGTAGCAAAACAAATTGACATCAAAAGAAACACGGTCTAAGGTGACGAGGAGTTGACGTGAAGCGTTGTTAACTCCGTCACTGCGAAGTGGAATTATGCGTTGTCCAAAAACACAGCAATGTGAAATGATTACTGCAGCGGCAGTAGCTACAACACCAACAGGAAGAGCGATGGTGCAATTAACTATTAAGCTTCAACCCTGTGGCCCAGGAGAGACAAGGGAAAAATGGAGAAATAAAAATAGCCTGTGGTAACCATAATAGCTGGTACTAGGTAGTAGTTACATTGCAAAAATTTGTAGAGAAGGTGAAGAAGAAACTATTGAACACATACGGTGTCATTGGAAGGCACTAAAAGAAATCTGCTCCAAATTTTTCCAGCCTCAAACCCTATAAAAGAATTTAAAAGTGGCACATGAGCTTCGCAAAATACTGAATGTGTCTAAAATGATAAAGACAGGTGAGAAGGATCATAGAAACTTTGGGTATCACAATGGGTCAAAGTTTTCCTAGTGAGGGAATGTATTGGGTTTCATGTCCTAATTAAAGATAAATTTGTACAAGAGTAATGAGATTGTTATTATATAAAAAAAACAAGACCATTGAAAAGAAGGTTTTTGTTGTGATGAATTATATCAATTAGCAAAAAACTATCGAATGTCACATTTGAAATGGCCAGTTTCATGATAGGCCAGTCGGTATGGGTATTTTAGACCAAAAGTACAAGTAATTAGCAATACGGCTGATTTTTTTCATAAGTACCTATAGAAGTATGTATTTTAATATAAAAAAAATGTTTACCAGGCTATCGATTTCCCCTTGGATTTCCCAAATTATAAGAAAAATGAGAAACTTTTTTTCGAAATTCTCTAATATTCCACGCTGGGAGGAAGGTGGAGAAAAATGAAAAATATCACTGTGTAGGGGAAGTATTTTGCAATAAAAAAGGTTTATTGCGTTTTTTTGTCCGATCAATGGTTTGTCCGGAAAAAGCTAGGTAAACTAAGTATGTGTTTTTCAATCTTTGGTAAGAGTTAAGGTTGTAAATAATAAATAAAAGGTAATAAATTAATTTTCACATATTTTTATTGGAAAAAGGTATGCAAAAAATTATATCTTAAAATTATATATTAATCATCTTTTATACCTTTCCACTATATACATTTTGTTCGTTGAATAATATTTATATAACAGGGTATCAAATTTTATTTTGAAAAAGAAAAAAGATTTTGTAAATTCAAGATTCCTAAAATTTACAAGATAATGAAAAGTGCCGTATTTCGTAATTAGGGAAAATTAATTATCCGTAAATTTTATTTATAGAATCCTTCGAAAAATTGTTTCAATGCTAAAAGAGGAACATTTGCCTAAGTTGAAGCCTGCAGACATCCTAAAATTCCTCCGGGAAATAGGACTAAAGGAACTACTAGTTTCTGACTCTCCTCAGAAACTGAGTAGAAGTAAGGGGGCACAATAGATCTTTTAGGTCTCAGTGAATGTCACCCCAAAAATCACACATACATACACATACCTTATTATATAATATAGATTCTTGGTTTTTGATTAGAATATACTAAGTATTTATATTATAAATGAGTAATTTTCTAAAAATGATCATGTGCTATGACAAAAACAATGCCATCTTAGAGCTGACACTTCCCTCTTCAAAACGCCATATTACAATTATTACTATCTACATTATAATTGTACAATTAAATAGTTTATAATGTACTCCGCCGCACATCAGCGGATGCGGAACACATACTTAGTTTATCGAATTTTTTCCGGACAAACCATTGCTCGGACGAAAAAAACATGAGAAACCTTTTTTGTTGCAAAACACTCCCCATACACGGTGGTATTTTATATTACTCTTCACCTTCCTCCCAGCGCGAAATATTAAAAAATTTCGGAAAAAAAGTTTTGGGATTTTTTTTTCTAATTTGGGAAATCGATAGACTGGTAAACTTTTTTTTATATTAATCTACATACTTTAAGGTACTTATGAAAAAAAAATCAGCCGTATTGCTAATTACTTGTAGTTGTTACCCCTATCTTCTGGCCTATGAATTATCGTTAAAAAAGTGAGGTCATATTAGGTATATGTAACATAGTTGTAGACAAACATATCAAGTACAGAAATAAATAATGCACGAAGTTTCTAGAATGTTAAAAAGGTGATTGAAGAAGAAAGTGAAATCTATTGGTGAATAGTATAAAAATGGTTAAATAGATTGAAGTAACTAGCAAAGCTGAGTGGGAGATTTATTTGATAATTCTTCAAATACTGATTCGTATTTTAGGAAATATAGTGACACTTTGGAGATGTTTTCAAGCACTTTCAGTATTTTGAAAAAGTTCGACACAAAAGGAAATACGTTAAATTCAGAATTAAGTTTTCTTCTAAGGAGTTTTGAGATATCCTGTATGTAAAAAAATATACCCACCATCTAAGTCGTAAACTTTAAACAAAAATCTAATTTTATCATCTGGCGATTGTCCAGCAAATTGGTGCATCGCATCCAAAAACTCTTGCAATGAAATAGATCCTGAGTTATCTTTATCGAATATTTGGAAAACTCTATCCGTAAAAAACGGCTAAAAAAGAATTGATTATTAAAAAATTGAAATGGTTGAACATTCATTTAATTAAACTTCCTTTTTAATAAAAATATCACCCTAATCTGATTACTCTTACGTTTTTTGAGACGACAATATTTTTAAAGTCTTCCTTTTTAATTTCTCTTCCTTCTCCAACAGTCTGTCTAAACAGTTGCTCCAGTCGGTCTATGCTATTTTTATCAAAGCCAGTGCGGGGCCTGCAAAATGAATAAGATATTCAAGTATCTCCAACTTTTTTAAGAATATTATCAGAAACTTTTTAGGCAAATGAAATTAATAGCAGCACTGTAATGTATTGCACACTTTGAGACTAATGTTACAGAATCTATACAATGCAAATTATAAGCTTAATTGCCATACATAGTTCAAAATCTTATAAAGACGAATAATAATTATAAATAAATTTTACCTTGAATTCGTAACGGAGCTTAAAAATTCCATGATTGCTTCAGAAGATATCACCCCACAGTTTTCTTCATCTATCAGACGAAATAATTTATCCACAATCTGAAAAAAAATAGACAGGAGATTTATGGATGCAAATTGTAAAAATATTCGAGATCTTCAAAAAAATTCAGTGTTTGGTAATAAACTAAGCAGCAAATTTGAATAATTTGGAAAGGAAGGAGTTTTTAATAAGTTCACTTACCCCTTTGGTTAGAAAAATTAAATAAAAATGTTCTAAGTAGATAGGTTTCTCCCCACATAGACAATAAGCTACACTTTCTAGTTGTTCGGCAAAGTCGATTTGTGTTTCATTTCTGAAATTAAAAGTTACTATTAACATTAAGAGAGATACCTCATTTTAACAATGGAAAATTTTAATTCGGCTCATATTTTCCTGAGGTTGAGAGAGCGTTAAAGCATTTTTATCCGTTCACTCGAGAGATGGGTGGACATACCCATTTAAATGCTCATCGTCTTATGTCGACTCCGTTCGGGCTGCTTCGCGAAATTTGTTAACAGGGTTGTCAATTTGCATAATATTTCCTTCAACTTACGATCATAGGTAAAATATTTTATAAGCATTTTTTAAGTGTGATAGTTATACAGATACAAATATTTGAAATACTTGTTTAAATCAATTTTATTAACATTAAAAGAATTATACAATTAGATAGATTATAATGTATGAAAATCATACCATAAATATATACTTTTTTCACAAACCATATCCTTGGCAACCATGCACAATAACGGTGACGGCTAACCTAACCTAACATAATCAAAACGTCAAAACATGCTCAAAATCACTTGTAATCTGTTCTCAAAATTCATAACGCCATTTTTGTTCGCTTCATTGTTTGAAGGTGTTCAATTAGTCCAGTCAAAATAGACATTCCAGTTTGCATTAATTCCCAACAAGCTGGATTTTTGTGCAAGCCTTGAATACGTCATTACAAATAATATGCCAAAAGTCCCCATCGATCCTGCTTGTGCGTTGTTTTTTATTCGAGGTCAAAGGTCACAAATTTGCGTTTTATGCGTATATCTCTGAAACAACGAGAGGTATCGAAAAATGGTTCAGACAAAGTTTGTAGATCGTAAAATTGTCTACAAAAAATATTTCAACACTTTTTCTTCTACAAAGCATCGCTTTCGAGATATCGTGACTTTAGACCGCAGGAAAATCGTATTTTCGACTATATGCACACATTTCCGCACCACCTCTAATTTTTCTGGAGCAGGTGGCAGTAAAGTCTGGATTGGCTCCAAATTATTATTCATCAATTTCCAGCCCCAATCTTCAGGATTTAGATCATTGCCTAGCCACACTTGCACTTGCACGAAACAAGTGTTGATTAGCAGAAGCAGATGTTGGAGGGAGACGAGATAACTGCACTCTCTAATTGTTTCTTGTATTTTTCACAAAACTCAAATATCTATACTTGTCTATCCATTCCATTTTTTTTGGAGCTCCATACATAGCAAGGAGAACACGAATTCCATTGGTGTGGATAACATCTGCTGACGAGTTAGTATTTGTAAATACTCTTGCGTTATCAATTAAGTCTTCACGTTTTTCAAACAATTTGAACACTGTATTTTTGCCTGTTTTGAAAATTGCTGATGTCGTATCGAGCCAGTTATCGCATGAAGGAATAATATATGAGGCTGACATTTTGGATATGCAGTTAAACTTTGTGAAGAATATATTTTCGTTTGAACTTGAGCTCTCCCAGATTTTAATAAGTAAATGATCTTATCACTAGGTGTTCGTGCAGTTAATATTATTAACAAATCTACATCTTCTCCAACAACGATAGTTGGATTGGTGCTACTGAATTGTTCAATTGCGGTTTCAATAATGAGGACATCAGCGTCATTTTGAGCTTGTTTCACAACAATATTGGCGGCTGCAAATTCTTCACATAACATCGAAATCAAACGAGATTTATTGTGAGTATTAGAAAGAAACTGCTGTTTGTTTGTCGGAACAGTCAAAAACGATATCAGACGATGAAGATGTTTGCTTAGCTCGACAACGTTGTTCTGCAGCTTTGATATTTTTTGTATAATCAGTGTAACCGTCAAATATTATAGTAACGTTGTGACCAAAGTGTCTACGAACATACTGAAGATATTTGTCCGAAATATCCTCAAATATGTTCTCTCGATCCCACACATCACGATGTAACAGGTATCCTCCATCGATGATGTAGGTAGCATTTGCACTTTCGATATCAATGTTTACAGATTCAAAGCAATCATAAATGGCTGACTTCTGTGTCTTACGCATTCCAATTGCATCAAAGAGCGATATAGGGTAAGGGGCTAATTCGTACTCGAAGAATTTTTCAAGCTCATCTTCAAATGTCTTCGTAATACTCATGCGTTGACATAATAATACAGGATCTATTGGGACCTTCTCATCATGAATCTTCATGGTACAGTTCATAGATAATAGAGGTAGTACTTTATCAGCACGTTTCAATTTAATATTATTAAATGTTTGGCGCATCATTTTACTCATAGATGCAATACCCACTTCACGAGCATTATGGCAATTGATGGCAAACTATGTTCTAATATTTTTTGTTTAAATGGTTAACCCGATGATGCTTACTGGCCACGAATGAGTGCATATTCGTGTTTTCTATGTTTGAAATAGCCATAATTCGAGAACAGTGCCCCGTAGAAGAAAAAGTGTTGATACCCTTTTTGTAGACAATTTCACGATCTACAAACCATGTCTGAACCATTTTTCGATAGCTCTCGTTGTTTCAGAGATATACGCAAAAAACGCAAATTTGTGACCTCTGACCTCGAATAAAAAACAACGCACAAGCGGGATCCATGGGGACTTTTGACATATCATTTGTAATGACGTATTCAAGGCCTGCACAAAAATCCAGCTTGTTGGGAATTAATGCAAACTGGAATCATAATTTAGTCTATTTTGACTGGATTAAATCGGCGATATTAATTGTGTTATTTGACTAATCGATTGTGCGTTGTGGTAATATTAACTATAAAAATATAGTGGTATTGATTATTATTCTTATAAAATGGATAAACATCACGGCGGAGTGTATTGTTCATACAGAGACTGTCCAAATACATTTTATTCGGAAAGAAAAATAAAGTTCTTTCGATTTCCAGGGGATGAGAGTATTTAATTTAATATCCCGGCCTATGATAAAAGAAAGTTTTTGATATTAACTTTGGTGCTACAAATTATTACCATGCATAGGTGTATAATATAAATCTTTATTCAACCAAAAATTATAAAGTACATTATACGGAGGTTATTAACAAAAACTATTTACATTATTCACAGTGCACTGGGCACCTGTGATAATCAATAGTTCGCAGCAATGCCACTTCGCCGGTGTTCAGGCTCCATTTAAGTCCTCCGTAGTTGCAAACTCCCTCAACAACGGTTCCTTGCTGCTGCATTACCCGTTTGTTACCATAGTTTATGACATAAATCAGACCGTTCGAACTAGACCGCTTACATTCCTACAGAGATTTTGTTGTATTGTCTCTGAAAAGCTTACGAAAAAGAAAGTCACATGTTAAAGGCTTGTTGAAGTTTAAAAGCAGAAAATAAAAGAAAATTAAAAATAAAAAATTAATTCTAGATGTACTGATAAAAATGATAACATTAAAATTACAATTTCCTAACTACCTTATGCATAGGTGTATATTATATTCCCTTTGATAATAAAGAAATTAAGAATTATTTGTACTTTAAAATTTGGTTGATTTTTGTAATTATTTGTGTTATCTAAAAATGTATTTATTAATTAATCTCCCGAGAGTAAAGACTATTTATAACAAATCATAGGAATGTACATATAGGTATTTAATAAATACATAAATATATATTCGATTATGATTATTGTTTTAATTCATGACGCAGTTTTAAAGATTTAGTGGGAACTTCCAAAAAAACTAGATCCGGCAATAGAAATTGTTATTGTCCCGAGTCAACACTGCAATTTGGTAAGGAATTCAAAAAATATTTCAAACTGGCAACATCGCGGCCATACCAAGTTAAAGGTCCAAGGTCATTGACGACGGAGCTGAAAATCATTAGATGTTTTACCGGGATTCGTATCTGTTCTCTTTATAATCTGTGCCGATAGAGTGATTGCAACTCATTTCAAGAAGTGAATTTTCTCACATCTATTATGGAAATACTTTCAGTGTTGGTTCGTTCGTGGAAAATCCCATAGTATCCCAGCCTATATGCAGCTTCTCCTGTTTCCGTCTGTAGGTGCTACAAATAGCACCTTTTGTGTTTAGACTGGCAAGCCTATGCAGTTTTGATAGCTCCATTAGCGCCATGGTTTCTCAATAAGAATTATAACCAGATACTTGCCCTCCTCGCTTAGAAACAGCTGTAATTTGAAGAGTACATCTATTTTGTTTTGCTCTCCAAATATTGACAAATATTCAGGCAGCTCCTCACCGCCTTCGATTATGTTTCTATTGTGCCACCTTACTTCTAAGGATACTTAGATACTTCTAAGGATATTGTAACTAACCGCTAATTTATTCGGCTGCTTTTTTTACTGCAAAAATAGAATATTTTCCAATATCTTGGAAACTGTCGGCATATATCAACTTTAATCTTCAAAAAATGCTCTTACGCTTGAAAGGTTTATTAATTGTTATGAGAATCTGAAATAAATTTTGTTGATGCTGAATGTTGTAAATTTTATCACCAGAAGTAACCTTCAGCTCATGGCATAATACGTTATCCTGTCTCATTTACTTTTATAGGAACGTTTTAAAATGCATAATTAATTTTATGGTACTTTTCGGGTTTCATTTAATAGCGTTCATATCTTTACAGTTATCTTTATGTGGTTAATTATTGAATGATTATCACATATAAATGGTTAACTTACATTAATCTCTGCTTCAAGAATTCTATCCAATCTTCTTGCGCCAAACACTGATTTCGGTCTTGGTCGAATAATTTAAATAGCTGCTCCAAAAGCTCCTGTAAGTACAAAAAAGCATCATTAATATTCAGTGTTAATTGCAGCTTTTTTTTATAAATTGTTTATTTTAATTTTCTTTGGAAAAGAATACGATTGAACAATCTTCATCTATAATCTATGACTTTCACGATCAAATATTTAGCACGTGTCCCAAACAAATGATACTTTTTCAATCTCTTGTTACTGCTAAAAGCAGAAAATCATAGGTATAACACAGCTACTTTTTCGCAAATCGTGAATCTAAATATCAATCAATAATCTCAATCTCTCACAATAAATTCCATGTTTCAATTAGGATATACAGGGTGGTCCGTAAGTAATGGTCCAAAGTGAAATGGAAGATTCTTTGCCTAAGAATATTACAATCCGACGCAACTTCTTTCAATAAAATATTAATTATGAGAAAGTTATAGGCTGGTAAAGTTGAGATGTCAAAAATGTTTTTTTTATGTAAATTGAAATATTCTGGATATACAAACGTGAAAATTTGGAGATAGGGGTTTTAGTGCCTGGGAAATCATAATATATTTGTTATCCATTTCGTTGTATTTTCTAGAGGGCGTCACAAAAGTTATATTGTTGGTGTAATTGTGTGATTAACTTATTTATAGTATTGTATCGTATCGTTCATTTCATTTATAATAATGTTGGTAGGCGCTGATGTCAGCAAATTCATTATCAGCTATAATAAGAACATTGGTAATTTGCAATAGTTTTGCCATAACTTTCCTCAATTATGTTGCTTTGAGGTAACAACACCCCGCCTTCGGAGTCGGGTTGTTTACCAGGCAATACACTTTCGAAATCTATGACATTACTTACGGACCACCCTGTATATTCCAATTTTCCTCACGCACAACTCACTTAACCTTCACGTACACTTCCATATATTACTCAGAGGAAGTGAGGGAAATGTCCTTGTATCTACCTATGTATGTATTTTGGGGTGACATTCACTGAGACCTGAAAGATCTATTGTGCCCCCTTACTCCTCCCTTAGTCCTATTTCCCGAATGAATTTCAGGATGTCTGCAGGCTTCAACTTAGGTAAATGCTTCTCTTCTATCCAGTAATCTCCCAGGTGCTGTGCTCTAGGATTCTGAAGTGCTGTGCAGTTGGAAAGTATGTGGATGGAGGTTTCTTTTTCCATTCCACAAAATCTGCATTCTTCTTCCTACACCATTTTGAGCTTTTTCAGGCGACAATGTTCCGTTAGGATCCCTGTTAAAACTATTAGCGCAGTTTCACTTAGACTTATGCATTCATTTGATTTCAACAGGTTGTAGTCACCCAGAAGAGTCTTTGATTGTATAAGCCTTACTAGATCTTTCCAATGGCCAGATCTTCTATTTTTCTCGGCTTTACCTATTTCTTCACATTGGGGCTGATTCCGCAAAATGGCTTAGGCCCCCAGAAAGGTATTTCAGTCCCCCTCTTTGCTAGTTCGTGTCCTTAAAATGAGACAGTTCGCTAAAACGGAAAACCTTGGGATTTCTTCTTCAACTTGTGATCAGTGATGATGATGTAAGTAAATCTTCAAATGCTAAGATAATATGTTAAACGTTGGAGTGGACACAAAATTCCATCAATATACTTCAAAGTTGAGTTTAGTAAAATTTGAGCAAGTCGAAAGTATAGGTATAGAAAAAATCTACCTAAAATATCATAGCTTTACATAGAGAATCTGGTTATCTGAAAGCAGAAAAACTTTGCCCTTTGCATAAGGGTAATAGAGAACGTCCCGTTCAAGATAAAAACAAAATAAAGAAAAGACTTACTGGAAGATTTGGGTATTAAACTGGTTACATTTAACAGACCTTGTTCATAGATGTCAAGATAATAGTATCATACTATTATAAAGCCTTACAAATTTAAAAATCATTTTTCAAAGAGTAGACCGTTCACTAAAAACAAACATCTACTTTTCAGGCTATATGCCCCGACACACAATGAATCACAGTCCAAAGTTAAACGGGGTTGGAATATCTTCACGATATAACCAACCATTTTGGTTTGTAATTAAAAGGGACAATATCACTTGTATAGTATGATACTATTATCTTGAACTCTATTGATAACACGCTTTACTTGAATATGACAATTGTTAAAGGAAACTGTAATCAAGGAAAAAAGACCTTGTTTAGTTTGTTACAAAGCATGAAGACAATAATATTTGGCTTGACCACTTGAGTACCGTTGAGCAAAAAGCTGATTGGCACTGACTATTTCTTTAACTAATTTCAGTATTTTCACGGGCTTCAATTAAGGTGTGATAACGTTCACCGAGACCCTGTAGTTCTAGATTCCGTTTCACGTAAAAAGAAGCCACTTGAAGTTGCAGTAGTATGCGCAAGCTTGTTGTCAAAACCAGCGCCATATTGTAAAATTGACATTCGACTTAGAATCAGTAGCGTGAGGTTTTCACATTTTGTAGGTCAACACAAAATAACAATATTAATAAGGTATTGATCGTATGTGAAGTTGAAAATAAAAATATTTGAGAACTATTTGATCATTTCCGAGAGAGTTTCACATACAACAAAACCTGGTATATGAAAATACTTGGAATCGTTAAAATATTTGAACTTTCAATTAAGGATGTTCGTTTGTAACGTCAGTGGCATGAAACTGTGAGAAGCGTTTACCTCGTCGTCTGACTGACAAGTACACTGTCAGTTTTCGATATATTATGAACGTACTCGTTATGTCATCAGTCATTTTTGGTGGAGCGCAAATTTGAAACTAATGGCATTTTTATTCAAGTAATTTTGTCTTGATAGGTAATTTCAAGCAGAAAGTATGTTAAAGACCATCTCCTGGGCACAATTTTTGTTGAACATCTTTGGATTGTCAAAATATTGGAATTTGTCCATTATTGACCATTTTGATAATCTTAGTTTAAGAATTATTAACCACTAATAGAGAAAATGAACTCCTCAGTTGGCTAGAAGAAGCAATAATTGTCATCTTCACAGCTAGTAGTGAAAAAACAATTTTATTTGTTTGAATCTCCATTTTATTTGAACCAATGTTCAATTCTAATTGTGACGCGATTCGCTAACACAGTAGCTTCATCAAACTCTTCACAAGTTAAATTGAACATTGTTCCAAATACAATGGAACCATTTTACTGATATTGGAAATGGAGAAGGTTAAATCCAATATGCTAGTAAGATTTCTCCAGTGCGCCTCTGTGAATACGTTAAGAAATCGGGGACATCCTATTTAATTACGTCTTGTACTGTAAGTAATATGTTCCTAGCGTGAAGTATATAAAATATAACACCAATGAATTATTACCGCAAATTGTATCTTAATAGTACACCGGATGATTTATTGAAAGCTTGAATGAAAACTGATATAATCATAAAATATGAAACAGGTTAAAGATGTGTTACGCCTACGATTGAGGCCTTGTAACTTTCAATAAATATCGATTTATATGGCATTTAGACATACATTAACTCCAAGGAAATGTTTAATATATGGAGTACTTACACGATCAACTTCACCGTGATCTATTTGGGTTAAGTAACTGCAAATACTTTTCTTGAACGAAATTACAACTAAAATGTTTTTTAATAACATAATTACAAGTGAAAAAAACATGAGTATTTATTTTTGTATCTACTATATTGCCATAAAGATTATTTTTTATTCATTCTCAAATGCTGCCATGGAGTTTATCCAGAATTTTGAAGCTAGCCAAATAGTAAGCCCAAATTGGTCAAAAAATTGCTTGCTTGTTACACAATACACATACGTTCCCAAGAAGAAAACAGCAGTGGATGTAAAAAAGGAAGATCTTATATTTTACACTTGTACGATGAGGAAATTATGATGAAATGTTGATCTGAAGAAAGAAGGCAAATATCAGTTATAAGAACTTCAAGATCTTAGTGAAGTGGGTGGGGCTCCTGTGTGGAAAGTATTTCGCACGCTTGTTGATATGAAAAGCTTTTCGTGAGACTGTACAGTGCGACGTCTAACTCTCCTATATGGTCGTAGGAAAATCTATTTTTTTCTACGAGCGGGCGGGAAATTGAATTTTCCACACACATTTTAGTGCGGAAACAATTTTCTGCACCGTGTGGAAACAATGAGCAGCAGATCCAAAGTTACAGCTATCCAACAAGCAACTAGCATCTGCTATAAATTTAAGTGATGCAAATAACTGTACTTTTACAATAAATTATAATATTAATAATTAGGTATTAGATTTTAACATGTAACTATTATTGTTAATTATATTTTACTTTATGTGCACTTTATCAATTATCTAATGAAATATGTTTCTGAATAAACTATAAGCACTTATAATCAAATAAAAATATGTTAACTTCTGATTAGTTCTGTTGACTTTCCTCACGCTCGTAGAAAAACTATTGTACCTAACACTTGCGGAAAATGTTTTTCCGCACTCGGCCGCTTCACCGAACTCCGCTACGCGTCGTTCAGTGAACGGCAGACTCGTGCGGAAAAATTCATTTCCCGCACTTGTTAGGTAAATAGCTATTTTCCACTAGCGTGCGGAAAGTGAAGTTTTTGGGGAGTATACTAACGTTTGAATATTTAAAATATATGTTTGTATGATTGTAGTTCAACAAATATCTGAAAAATTAAGAAATTTAGGGTTGTTCTCCGCATGCTAGTAGAAAAAATAGTGTACCTAACACGTGCCTGAAGTGACTTCCGCACATGATTGCTGGTCATCTGCAATAGCGTGCGGGAAAGTATCATTTTCCGCACTAGTTAGGTAAACCACTATTTTCTACTAGCGTGCGGGAAAGTGTACTCATTTTAATGTGGAAAAAGTCACTTTTCCGCACTAGCGCACTACTATTTCGCCTACCTTACCGGAAAACCAATTATATGAACACCAAAAATAGTCCTACCGAGGTTTGTATACTATTTTATTTACAACCATCATATCCCGATCAAAATTAATAAATCTTTGCTTCGTTCTGTACACACCTGAAATATTACATTTGTCATCATAAATATCTAATATAAGGTAACGATCACATTATTTTAGAGGGCGGAGGGTCAAGGCGGGAAGTAAAGGTGTGCAGTATGGCACTTTCCAATGACGTTAGTAACGACAGCATTACAGATATGGTTGTGAATAATAGTTATTCACGTAATTAGTGGGGTATGGACATTATTAACGCACGCATGTGAAGATTGCAAGACGAGGCCGTGGGCCGAGTCGTGTAATCACATAAGTGCGTTAATAATTCCTATCACACGTGTTACGTACAAAATTTTATCTATAACTATTTATTAGTATTGTTAGCAGTACCTATATAATAAAATGAATAAAAAATTTCAATCCAACGTATTTTTAATAATATTGAGTGCAAAAATAAGGTACTGTGTATCATATTTTGTGACCATAACAACAAAGATGAACAAGGCTGAGGAAATAAAATAAATTAGTTATGTCATCAAATTTTCAAAGTTGAATGAACAAAAATCGATAAAAATGAGTTCAAGCGAAGACAATCTCCTTTCGGAAATTGAAAATGCAGCTTCCAGTGTTATTTTAAATATAATTAATTTCTACTTATTTTTTCTTGACAACGGTAGCTGGAACGCTACCGAAACGATGAAATAAAGTATTTAAAAATATTGTGGTTTAATTTCCCAAGAAATTAAAAAAAGGATGAATAATATAGGTACCTACCACAAGGAACATACAGAAGATATTTAATTCTAGTATCAATATGTTTCTAGATTCTCGTTACCGCACTAGTGACATTGAAAAAAGTGTCAAATCGTACCAGTTACATGACAGTTGTAGATAAAATTTATAACACCACGATTTTTGGAGTATTTCACCATCTGTCACTTGGTAAATTTGACGTTTCATAGGAATTCCTCAATTAAACGTTAGTGTACCTATGTCAAAGTTTTCCGCTCCTTTCTCCATTTTTTTTTGGTTATTCGATTGGCGAAAAACAGCTGTGTGTCAGACATGCAGGTAACACTTTAGCAGCCCTGAATTATCAGCTGCCCTCGCTTCGAAACGCTTTCGCTTGATCCTGATAGACTTGGCTGCTAAAGCTCCCTTTCTGCCCTTGTGACACAATAACTATTTCATTCATGTGAGTCTGAGTTTGAAAAACCGACTGAGACAGATTATGAGAAAAATCACATAATTCACCATAGATCTTCAAAACTGTTATATAATAATACTGCGCAATTACGCTAAATTCAGAATTTTTCAAAACAATTTTATATTCTATACAGCTTGTTCTTAATACTTAAAAAAATATATGTTTTGTTATTAAGTATTTCCGATCAATATTTATTAAATTCCATTCGGTTATAATCAAAGTGAATAGCCTCAAACCAAATGAACTGCTGCAAATTATGCCGACACCAGTCCTCAACTGCAAATGATTCCGATTATGATCGCAGAAATTGTTCGCGAAACAAAACCAGTAGGTGGTCTTATAAGAAAATTGAAGATTGGTATCGTCGTCAATTTTTCACGCCATTGCGTTGGTTTGATTAATACTTAATTCAAGATTTGAAGAGAATTGTCCGATACACCGATCGTATACCGCCTACGAAAATATAGAAATCATCACTGTTAATACAAAAAAATTCAAGCTGGGTTTCTGTTCTCACCAGGTACTAATGTCTTTTTTTGATATAGGATAGAAATCTTCAACTTATTTTTTTAAATTTATTCATTCCAATAATAAAGAATCACTGAAATTTGTTGGTAATATTCTAGTCATATTTTGACATATTTATATTCCAGAGGTCTTCAAAAGAGAAGTAATATGAATGTCACTTTTATAGAAGGTCTTCTGCTTCTCTTCTGGCAGACTCAGGAGAAAATATATCGGAGATAAAAAAGCAAGGGGGATGGATGTCTACAACAGTAGCTGAGGGCTACATCGATCAATCTATTATTCATAAAAAGGCAATTGCTGGAATAATTATGCCGTCTGCAAGCTGCAGCGACTCTTCACTCCACTGACTGCTAGTGCTGATGTAATTGGCAGCTCGAGTAGTTCAGAAATGCAAGGTAATACATTATAATACTATAATATTGAAAGTTTAATAATTATGTCTCGTTTACATCTATTTGGTTGAGGAAATTCAATGATTATGACTCTTTTAACACTATAGTGTTAAAAGTATTTTACTTTTAACACGTTACTTTGTAAACGTCTTTGACAAGCATTAAAAATGTCATTTTTAATTGTACAAAACCCGTTTGTTAAAGCTATTGTGTGAAAGAAGCGCGTCACAAGTTAGCAATAATACACTTCATTGTTTGAACTGACTGCTAATGCTGATGTAAGGTCTGTTCTCACAAGCATCACAGACAGTATTTGACAATCCGGGTTCGGCGCAAAGACCCTAAAACGTTCTCTCGAGAACACTTCAGGGTCTTTGCGCCGAATCCGGATTGTCAAAGACTGTCCGTGATGCTTGTGAGAACTGCAGACCTGTAATTGGCAACTCGGCTAGTTCAAAAACGCAAGGTATTAATTAATATCAGCAGTTGTTTGAATTGTACTATTGATGTTAATGTTTGATACATTATAATACCATAAAATATTGAAAGTTCCATTAAAACTTGAATCATTATGTCTTGTTTACTTCTATTTGGTTGAAAAAATTGATGATTATGTCTCTTTTTAAACGCTACTTTGTGAACGTCTTCTTTTAACAAGGTTTGACAAGCATTAAAAATGTCACTCTCAATGGCAAACTCGTCACAAGTTAAAGCTGAATATAGGTTCAATTATAATGAAGATTTAAACAAATTGAATCGTTTTATTCCAGCAGGTAAAAAGCTTGTCTATGGAAGGGACAATCTGTATATAACCTAAATGAAATGACGGTTTGTCTTTACTGACATTATGTATATATCAAAGTAGCTATTAACCAAACCATGAATTAAGTAGCCAGCAATTACGTCTGGTTCCCAATAACTACTTTCACCAACATTATTGGTCGCCCTCCACAGATATGCCGGTCACGTATGAACCACCACAGGGCGTCTTGGCAGGTACCGCTCTATAGTACCTACTACGCGGTTATATAAGTGCCACAACCCAAACCGCAGGTCAGTTCTTGAGGATCTTTCAGGCGGACGTTATGCGTTATGCGAGTATTGATTAAACGCAGTTTACGAGTATCCAAATATTTAGATTATTCAAAAAATGTCTCATGTTGATAATTTTTTCCCATCAGTAGGCAAATCACATCCTATGAACTTTATCAATAATATATATTTCGCAATTCTATGATCAATCGTAAGATTTCTATAAATCTATCTAGCTCACGATGATGTGATAATTTTGTGATTATGATTACGGGATCGTGAAAATGGTAATTCTGTAATACTTTATGTAAACGTCTAATGAACTACTGTGAAATTCACGCCTTATTTTGTACGATAGTACATAGCGTTACAAAACAAACTCTATGTCTTAATGGTCTAGTCAATGAAATACAGAAATAGGGATGGAGATAAAAGAAACAGCTCTAAAATTAGGTGAGGAAGTATTATTTTTAATAAAAAATACACAAGTGGATGTCCTAGAGCTGTCCTTGGTATTTTATATGGTTGAGCTACAAGCTGTTCCTAGAGCTGGACAACAATTTGTTCTTAGATTTCCTTGAATATAACAGGGCTAGAAAACTTCAACAATAGTGCATAGTGTCCTAGATGCGGTGCTTATCACAACAATTAATTTAAAAATTGAGATAAGCTGAAAATGGAGATAATTCAGCAATAGGTCTGGTCTGTAAGACAGTCGGTAACGAAAAGGGTACTAATGGCAGTAAGAGTGAAAGAATTTTAAAAAGTTGACAAAACACTTGAAGTGACTAATATGACAGCGTTCGGTGGTTGGGAAACATGGTGATGGAAATTTGGAAAATGGTCACGACATGTTGCATCTTCTGGGTGGAAAATGCATCGTTTACAAATTTCCCAAGGGTTTATTGTTATAAAATATTTCACGCTTATTATCAACTATTTGTACTAGATGTACCAATTTTTTTTAAAAGAATTTTAAGCACTTTTCTCCCTTAGTATAATAACACGAACTCTAATAGTCTACGAATAACATGTACCATGAGTTAATAAATCTTATTATCTTCCACACAACTATATTCCATCTTTAAATACTTCAGTCACGAAAAGCCGTCACTTCTATTGTCTTGTGAAACACGATTATATTTTTGTAAATAATAATTATTATAATTTATGTTGAATAATTATCAGGTTCTATTTGTAATACTTGAAGATGTTTATAATAAATATTTTGATTCAGTTAACAAACAACATTTTATCGAAGGTTGGAATGAAACCATTCAATTTGTTCAAATTTTCATTATCTTGGAACTTATGTTCAATTTAAATCAATATATCATTGATAGGAACAGTTTCTTTTGTATTCCGTTAGTAGTAATATACAGTGTGGAAACCACTTATTGAATAAAATTTTTTATGTCAATATTTTAGGAAATTATAAAAAATACCGAGACACGTCCACTTTTGAATTGAATTGTGCGCTATGTAAACATAAATGTAAAAGTACAGGGTGATGCACGCAAGTATGCCATAGTCGGTGTTGTTTTTTTAATGGAACACCCTGTATACTCGCATTTTTGAAATCCTCTTAATGAACCGATTCCAAGGAACTAAATAATGTATGGCAATTATGAATTATACAGGGTGAAATTTTTATTTTCACAGTTATTAAACACATACATAAAATACCTTATGTATTTGATTTTAATACATTGAAATAAATGCTCAAAATGTTCTCCACCTAGTTGTTGGCAATAGCACAGTCTCCTATAGAACTCATCCTTAACTTTGTTTGAAGTTTGAGGTGAAATATTCTGTATTTCTGTAGTTATCCTGTCTTTGAGGTCTACAATGCTAGTTGGTTGTGTTGCATATACTTTGTTCTTGAGAATACCCCACAGAAAGAAATCTAACGGGGTAAGGTCTGGCGATCTAGCTGGCCACTCAATAGTACCTCTTCGTCCAATCCATTTAGTGGGGAAGATTTCATCTAAATAAGTTCTTACCATTAAAGCATAATGTAGGATATAAGTTTGCGGGAATAACTTAATTTCTGAGCATACTTAAATATTTTCCAGCTGTCAAATTTCAATCCATGAATATAGGACCAATAATATGGTCGCCTATGATACCGGCCAAAATGTTCACCTTTTGAGGGTACTGAGTATGTGTCTCACGCATCCAATTAGGATTCTCTGCTGACCAATATCTACAGTTCTGTCGGTTTACCTCTCCATTGAATGTGAATGTTGATTCGTCAAAAAAAGAATGGTATCAAGAGCTATCTCATTTTTGTTCAGCTTATTCATCAATCTTTCGCAAAAATTCATTCTACGATTTGGATCGTCTTCTGTTAACTCCTGCACAAAAGTTAATTTGTAGGAATGAAGTTTTTCTTCATGAAGACATCTTTGAACAGAACACTTAACAAAATATCCACGTTCACATCATCTTCAACGAAGTGTGGTTTTCTTTTCAATGGTTTGACATGTCCAAGTTCTCTGAATTGTGCATGAATTTTAGACACAGTACTTTGTGAAATATCAGGCAATTCGGGATACCTGTGATTAAATAAGTTTGCCACTTCAACTTGACTTCTGCAGTTATCCCTGTACCCGATCATCATTAAAATCTCAATTCGGTGAGTCACAATTGAATATTTCATTGTTATGTCGACAAGAAAAGAGTGTTTGACAAAGATTTTACTTTTTCAGTATAAATTGTCAACAAATCAACAATTGACAAAATAGAAAACAATCCACATTATTTACCGATTTTGTCTAATTATTGGCGTTTTAGGCAATTTTTAGGTATTTATGATAAAATTCATGGGCGTAGCAGGTTTTGTTTAATATATAAATACGTCTGATAATTAACTAGTTTAGATTTTTGATAAATCCATATTTAGCTTATTTAAAAAAGTACCAATATTTCCCAGTGTAATAAATTGTTAATTTTAAAATTTCACCCTGTATAATTCATAATTGACCATACATTATTTAGTTTTTTGGAATCCGTTCATTAAGAGGATTTCAAAAATATGCAAATATACAGGGTGTTTCATTAAAAAAAAACACCGACTATGGCATACTTGCGTGAATCACCCTGTACATTTGAATTTATGTTAACATAACGCACAACTCAATTGAAAGTTGACGTGTCTCGGCATTTTTTATAATTTTCTAAAATAATGACATAAAGAATTTTATTCCATATGTGGTTTCCACAGTAGTCTATAGAGTCTTCAAAACCTTTTTAATTTTGTTAGGAACACCCACTTATACCAGTTTTGTGGTTGTAACCAAATAACATATGCCAAAATTGTACTGAACAATGCCATTTGATAAAACTGTGCAGCAGCAAAACTATTATTGACAATGACCTGGCGTACCTAGGTTTTGCAAAAGAAGTTTTGACGGTATATTGTCAAACATCTCCATAGAATAAGGCTATCAGACACATCCTTAAGTGGAGGATATGAACAGGAAGATAAGGTGGTAGATCTTATATCCCAAGATATATCCTCTTTGATCGCCAGTCATGCTGAGAAAAGTTCCTCCTGAAGATGTTATGAGAATATACTGGTTGACGCACTAAGAGAACATACTTAGTTCTTAAGAAGAGAATATGAGGCTAGTAGGTCCATAAGACCTATTTCCAGGAAAAATTTCAGGATAACTACAGCCTCTTTTATCCAGATATTTAGATTATTCAGACACAGTTAGCTATGAGAAGATTTCACAAAGTAAAGGTCGTCACAGTAAATTCCTAAGAATTTCCACTTAGCCTATTATTTCCAAAGAGAAACCTCACCATACGCAACCTAATTATAGGCAAAAAGGCGCTATCCAGCACATTTTACCCATTTTAATCTTGTCTCCATGTCTCCTAATATGGCGGAGAGGCTGCAGTTGTCGCCTTTGACAGCTCAAGTTTGGATTGAAAGTTTGTGGCGCAAAATTGAGTTGAGATGTTTGAAAAATGAAAATACATAAATTTAATTAATTTTTTTCAATAACATTCCAGTCATCTCCCTCCTCGCCTTCAGGGTAGATTCAATTAGAATTGGAGTGGCTTTTTGTCCTATTTTACTGCGACCTTTGCGGATCTATTTATTGGACCCATTAGCCTGGATATCGTCTGCCTAGCGTACTCTCTGTCCTCGGTTTATCTTCTCCAAGTATTGGAAAACGCACCATTGCTAGGCCTCCCCACTAACAGAGCATGTGCTCCGCGGTTTCGTTTCTTCCTGGCAGAACCTACATAGGCTGTCATCTGCTAGGCCAATTGCATGCATATGCTTCCTCAGCCCAAAATGTCTGGTCACCATTCCCTAACATTCAGGGTAGGCTCAGAATATTTATCAGTTGGATAACCAACAAAAACATTTCAAAAATTCGTTGTATTCAATTTCTTTTGTTGTCAAACTGAAATCGTATAAGCTCTACCATATAGATGAAAAGCTTCTTCCATACTTAGATCAGAAGTGTTGTCTGTAACAAGATAAAATAGTCTGTTGTCTACTATCGTTATCTGATCTATTGATATACCCATAATAAATTAAATAGTATTTAAATGCAGTCTTGTGGCTTGGGTTCTTTCGTCTAATAAACAGAGGTGTACCCATATTTAAATATTTTAATATTAAACAACTTTCTCTAATCGGATTTAACACCTGTGCTTGGAATGCCTACACCAAATATTTGCTTTTTTAATTATGCTAGACAGATTTACGATTTTTTTTAGATCGAAATAGATATGACATAATTAAGTTGCCAAATAATGTGCTGATATGAGTTTCAAGATATTGTATAATCATTAAGGCTGCTTAAAAATTTCACTGATAATCATTAACGAGCAGATATTTACATATTAATGTGATAAAATATTTTTTATATTGAACAATTCAGCATTATCATTTTAAAAATTGAAATATTGACCCGAATTATGAAATCTCGGAGGAAATAGGAGAAGCAGTCAAAAGCTTAAAAAACGGGAAGGTATATAAATATACACCCCACCAAAATTATCGCATCACTCATTATTTTTTGAATATTTTGAATGTTTGTGCCTGTTTTTCGAATTTTATTATTATTACGAATTAAAACACCAATAGATACGCCTTTTGCAACATTTATTTTATATCAGTTTAATCTACAGAGGACAAAAAGTTTGATTTACCAAAACATAGAAAACATCTATACAAACAAATGAACGGTGCTTAAACTAAAATCAGCCAATGAATTTTTAATAGCGTGTGTTGCCTCTACTCGCTCTAATTACGGCTTCCATTCGTCTTGGGAGGCTTCCAAACAGGTTCTGGATGTATCCTTGCGGCATGTTTTCCCAGAAGTTGAAAAGAACATTTTGAAGATCATCTAGTGTCCTTATTGGTGCCGGATGTTGCTGAATTTGCCATCCTAGATGATCCCAGACATGCTCTATTTGGTTAAGGTCCGGGCTATATTCAGGCCAATTCAGGGTGGGTATCTCGACCTCTTCTAAGTACTGCTGAACTAGTCTAGCAGCGTGTAGACGAGCATTATAGTGCATTAGCACAGAGTTGTCACCGATATGAGGTATATAGGGCACTACATGGGGTTCTAGGATATTGGTAATGTACATGTCAGCATTTAGTCTTCCATCATTCACTGGTACTTACCCCGTGCGACCCTTGAAAGAAATTCCTCCCGAAACCATGATAGAGCCACCACAAAAGCTTTCAGTTTGACAAAAATTAACCTGATCGTGCCGTTCACCACGTCGCCTATATACTGGTACACGCCTATCTGATGAATACAGACAAAATCTTGATTCATCCGTGAATAAAATATTGGACCAATCTTGAATATTCCAATTTGCGTGTTCTCGTGCGAATTCCAATCTTGCTACTCGATGTTCTCTGGTAAAACGTGGACCTCTACCTGGCACTCTGGCTCGTATACCTGCTTCTCTCAGCCTATTTCGAACAGTTTGTAGGCTTATTCGGACATTAGGACCAGCCAACAGATATGTTTACAGCCTTCGAGCGGTGGTATGCCTAAAATTCTTAACGTCGTTAGTCTCAAATGACGATCATCTACTACCGAAGTTACCCTTCCGCGGCCTTGTCCGGGTCTTCTGGTTAGCTGCCCTGTTTCTTGGTAGCGAATAACAACTCTGGATATGGTGCTTTGTTGAACTCTTGAACTCTTGAACTCTTCTATGAGCGCGATGATTCTAGCGGCTTCTTCATTCGTCACATGTCTTGTTTAACGTTAAGGCACATCCATTATCAACAAAATGAATTTAAATTTTCACTATACAATAACACAATTTGCTTAGAAAGTTCTCGATCTCAATGCATTCTCCAAGACAGAAATGATTTAATCGAGCATTTTTGCTTCCAAAAAATTTGTAAGAAATTGTGATAATTTTTTTTTCCATGATAAGAAGCCAGAAATATCTATTAAATTGGTACATATAGAAATTGTCCCAAAAAACTAAAATTAAGTATTAAGAATATCCTAAAATACCAGTGATGCGATAATTTTTGAGGGGTGATATGGGAGATATACAGTAATTGAAATTTTACTCCAAATTATAAATACAACAATACAATACCACAAGAATGGGCAACACAAGTAATTATACCCACATATAAAAAAGGAGACAAAACTGATAGTGGAAATTACAGAGGAATAACTAGTGCAAGTAAAATATATCACAAAGTCCTGTAGATAAAATAAAGAAGGATAGTAGGTCATGCTATATGGAACGCAAAGCGGGTCAAACCATGCTACAGTACCCAAGATCATGTTTTTTCTGTTAGAAATTTAAAAGCAAAATTCCTGACACACAATAGTTGCTTTTTTTCTACCACCAATCTAAGCTAACCTAAGTTAAACTTAGCGTTCGTTTTGCCAATGAATTTAAATTTACTGAGATCAACTTACCTCCCCTTGCCTCCGCCAAGTATGCCGGATTTTCGACTTAGCAACATTTCTTAGCTAAGTTTAATCGCGAATGCAAGAGAATTCACTCATTTTTGACATCTGATAAAGATTCTAACATTAAAAAACATATTTGGAGCTATTTCAATAGAATTCGTTTTGAATTTTTATTTCAATTCATAAAGGTTTACCTTCTTCGAGTCCTGATGTGCTGTTCGAAATGTGGATCCAGTAAGTCCATTTTATGAGCTACCAGTTTCCTGATTTTACTGGTAATTTTTATTTTAATTAACCTTAGAAGTTGAAAGTTCTGATTCAATAAATTTTTGATTTAGGTATTAATCTGTTTATCAGGGGATAGAAAAAAAAGCAACTAATAATAAAAGACCTCAAAAAAGCCTTTGATATAGTATCAAGACATCAGATATAGAACTCACTCAAAAGTCTTAATATAATCCATAATATTTATGAATGAAATAATGATAAAGGCTAATAAGAAATCCAGGGAAATAAACGTGAGATACAACGAATACAAAACATGATAATGAGCGAATGTATAGTGCTGATGACAGTGATAACAGCAGCTAGAAATATGTACAACACAATGTAGAAGTTTGGTCAAAATGTCTAAAAGAAAATGGAATGGAAGTGATCATGCTGCGAAACTGAAGTTATAGTAATATCAAACCAAGAAAAAAATTGGAACACAACAATATATGATTCATAGAGCAAATTGAGTGCATCGAATACGTAGAAACGTAGGAATTGACAGCACAGGACGATACAAAGCAGAAATAAGTAGTAGAATAACATCAACATAATTCAATATGAAACGGATTTTTGAACAAAAAGTTATAAACGTGAGAATCGGTATATAAAACAACACAAAAAACAAAATGAAATTTGGAATAGGTATATTTGATTAATATATGAATTCAGCTGTTTGAAAATTTATTTTTTGAATTTTGTTTTTCTAAATCTAAGAGATGTGCAATATGTGCATATATTATACTAAAAGTATTTAGATCGATCATCTTGAGCTATATTAGCCTGTTTCTAAAAATATACGTTTTTACATTTAATTTCTGTCGACTAAATTTTGGCATGTTCATAGTTCATTTCATTGCCTTCATGAAATACGTGTTCAGTAAATGCACATTTCTCTGGATGAAGTTTTCTGTCACTTTTATGGGATGTTATTCTACTAGTAGTGAATCTTTTTGACTAACCGTATATTATTTGAAATGAATGATGTGGAATTTATTTTAATTCCCATTTTTCTAGTGAATAACTGATTATTATGATATGCAATAAATATTCATTATTTCCAACTAATTATTAAAAAAAAGTGTTTCAATTTGATAAATGCTGACAGAAGTATTTTATTCGAAAATATCTAATTATAAAGAGCAGAATTCTTTCAAATTTGGGTCAGAAATTTCGAAATTTTGATTCATTTCAAATTTTATCTGTAGTTGGAAAATGATTCAGTTGAAAACAGTGTCATTCATCAAGATAAACG
>CAJUYG010000588.1:63488-94529 GCA_910591675.1 Galerucella calmariensis
ACATAAAGATGATGATCCATAGCGAAATTAAAAGGATGTCACATTTTCCTTGATTCGACGTACAAAATAAAAGTGGGTAATAGTTTTTCGATTATTTTTCCTGAGTTGATTCAATTGATGTCTGCGTCGAAAATAAATTGAAAGGTAAATGTCGAGAAGTACGGGTACAATAAAAATGACTAGATGAATAACGCAGAGTAATCACACATAAAGATGATTAAACAAAATCCGGTGATCATTGATCATTCTGAGCGATCTAATTTATATGGCAGACATACACATGTTTCGATAATCGAGGCAACAAATTAAATTACCTCTCAACAAGAACAGAGTAAGTACCTCGAATTTAATTAAATGTTTGACAAGAAAAAAAAATTGAACGTTAATATTGAAAGATGTAGTCATTTACAAAATAAAAAATTGTTATTTTACTACACATAAGTACATGTATTATGATGAGATTCATTTTAAAGTAATTAAATGTGCTTCTTGTGTTCAACACTCATCAAATTTCCTTCATTGTAAATGTCTTGCTATAAATTGAAATTACATCTACGTAAAATTTTTCAAGGTTCAGTGACTGATTATTTCATTTGATGTCGAAAATATAAGATGTTAATTGAGGATCTTCAATTGGAATTTATTTTGAGAATTATAGGAAAATCTTCTAAATCGTAACCATAATATTTATCCTGCATTCCGATGGTGAATTGAGCAATGAATAAGCTGGGGAGAGCTTCCAGGAGCTCTCCATATGGAAATGATCGATCGAAAAGAAAATACAATTCCAAGACACAAAAGTATAGAAGATTGCTGTCAAGAGTTACGTATGAAATTTAAGTTTGGTAATAAATACCTGAATCTGAAGAAAAATTTCCTCAATTGGTTAATGTCAACTTAAAATTTTATTAAAAATAACAGCTATGTCAAAAAATTCACACCAAATGCAATCAACTCAAGCCTGCTGTCATATTTCATTAAAATCCGTTACCAATACGTTTCTTCGTAATGATTTTACGTTATTTTGAGGTGCATATCACATTTTTGTTCCTTTTATCTTTTTTTGAATATACTACAATTTTGCTCAGTAGTTTCTTCTTTAGTTTATATTAACATCTACGAATTGGTTTTTCTAGAGCAAATTTTTAGCTGCGTCGTATTGCTCTTAAGATAGTGGTTAATTGTAACGAAATTGTCACTTGTATCTCAGTAGTAACATTGACATACTTTCATAGCAAATAAAAATAATTGCGTTGCCGTTTATTTTTATTTGTTCACCAGAGAGCAAATTCACGTAACGCGCCATATGAGTTGATTTCTAATAAAACTATTAGGTTCAATGTTTTCCAACTCTTTTATTGCTTGATAATTACTTGGAGATAATTTGCAATTATAGAAGAAAAATGCCGTCAGGCTAATCTATTCCATCAGCACTTTATGTAAAATGAAATAATTATTAGATTCCTTTTCTCTCTTTTATATCAAGTCCTATTCGTTTTTATTTCTTGACTCTCATTATATTATTCAATATTTTTCACTCCCAATACATCCCTCTCTACCATTTTCACCTTGTAACGTTAAACTTTGCAGTCAACATTTGAAATATGTATAAAAATATTAAACTATTTTTTCTCAAAAATTTGTTGTTGGTGGAATAGACGACAAGTTTACCAAAAATTAGCAATAATAGTTCCTATTTTCAACCTTACAGCGAAATTTAAAATATTTCAAATTCAAATATATCTGAACGGAGATGCATCCGGCTGTCTACTACCGTTAGGAGCTACTAAATATGAAGAAATTGTGCAGTACCTATTCCTAATAATAATTAGTGAGAACATTTTAAAAATATATGCCCTATAATTTTTTCTCTTCCATTTAAATTCAGGTAACTTATATTTCCACTAACATGTTTTATATTTTCCAATAATTTACTTTAACTAAAATAGATGTTTGTCCAGATATAATCATTAACCCTAGAACCACAACGTGGGGTCGCCCGTGACCCAGCCGTTTGGTTTTTACCGAATATGATTGCGCGCGTTTTAGTCTCCGAGCTGTGGGTCCATGTCAACGATTATACACCCTACAGGATTGCTTATTCGCTTGAATCTTTCGTCGGTGAGTGGGAACTCGCTTACGTCACCAGTGGACCTCGACCAATTTAAAATATATTGCAATCCTTAATATTTTTCACTTTTTTCTTGTGTATTTGCAAGAAATCAAAATAAATTATTTTTTTTTTGGTAATATGTTATTTTAAAAAGTTATATTTAGTAGTATAAGTAGTTATATAATATAAGTAGTTATAAAATATAAATTAGCGATTGAAACAATAACTTTCAATTGAAGAATCTTGCTTATAATTTATTTTGCACAGAAAGAGAAGCAAATCTACGAGCTGTGTTTATGGGTTAATTGATGGGTAAACTCAGCATTATATTTTTTTTCTTATGGGGAAAATAAAATAGACGCCTTATGCAAATTATATTTTAATATTCGAAACTTGCTTTTTTAAAAACAAATTATATTAAATATATTTATACAATGAAACTTATATACTAAGTGTAAAAAGAAAAGATATTTGTTACTACTATGATTTATGCCAGAATGAATATTAATTGTTCTCTTATCCTATTTATAAACTTTGATTATCCTCGAGACTTGCTGAATCTGCACTATCCGTGTTCTAGTTTGACCGCTGTGAATGAATAGTACCATTGTCTTATTAAAATGTAACTTGCACTTATAAAGAATTTATTAATGAACAATTTTTTTAAATTTTCTTAAAACCTCTATCATCTCTTGTCGTACTCACACTTTTTCTCTTCAACCATTTTTTTTCTGGGATTGATAATTATTATTTTTATCCTATCCTAATAATTGTGCGAAGTTTACAAACAAGGATTCATACAAGCAAAAATTAAAACATAGATTACTTTGAAACTAAAACTAGGAACATATAAAACCATGTAATGTAATGGTGATGTTTATGCCAGAAACTGAGAAACTAAGGCATTCTTTTTAGTTTTAGCTTATATCTTAATTTCTTATTTTTTTGCATGATCATCTATAATAAATTACATGGGTCTCTGTTCTAAGTTTTAGTTTTGAATTAATTTTTATTTTTGCTATCTGAAAATGTATACATTGAAACTCGAATCCAAAAATTTTGTATTTACACTGAAGTAAAGTGCTTCGCATTTATAGACTTTCTTGATTGACAATTATTAGAGAAGTTTACTTACCATCTTTATTAACAAACAACACCTTCAAAATTGAAAAAACGGATAAAATAACGTCAAAACACACTTTGTAAACACACGATTAACCATAAAATTAAAAATGTTAGGTCCAGTGATGACGTATTCGTCCGACTTGAGCAAGGCGAACACAGAGTTAAATGGAAATAAGCAATCCTGTATGGTGTATAATCGTTGGGTCCATGTAGCTTCAGTACTTGTTGATAGCTTATGATGTGCATATGTGTTTTTCGGCCAAAATTTTATTGTCGCTGGCTATAAGCTATTCCGTGTGTTTTGACCCCACGTTGTGGTTTGCGTTATACTTTTTTCAAGGTAAGTTTAGACGTTCATTTTATTTTTTCGTGTCCTAATTATTATTATTACAGGAAAATGGAAGATAAAAAGCATAAACTTGCTAAAAGGCGGAAATTGCATGAACAAGCGCGCAATCTTAACGAAAAAGAACTTTGGGACGAGCTTTACAATGACGAATCAATTCATTTGTACTGCATCAGCTCCAAATGTTGGACCAAGGTGATACTCGATCCAATTTTCTAAAAAAATTAGCTGACGTTTTGGTAGTCGATTATATGAAATAATAATCAGAAAATCAGAAAATAAACGCTTGCCAAGAAAATTAAGACAATCTACCTTGGATATCCTGACGAACTCCCGCCTCAAGAACCCCAAAACAGTTCACGTCGTTGTTACTTTCGCCCAAGATCTCGGGACCGAAAAGGACGTCATATTTGCCTACATTGTGAAAAAAATATGTGCGCAGAACACCAATTTAGCATTTGTGAAGACTGTAAATTGTAATCTTACTTGATCTTCTATTTTTTATTAAGAATTTGTTTTTAAGTTCCTTTATGTATCAAATATGTTTATTTAATCGTTTATTTGTTTATCATAGTTTTTCATAGTTATATATCACTTTTATATCCTATAGTCAACGCATATCTTTTCTTCGTGCCACATTAGAAGCAATTTCAAAAAGGGTCACCGGCGACCCCACGTTGTGGTTTTGTTTCAGTTGCGTTACGTTGTGGTTCTAGGGTTAATCTAAATATGGTATGATTATAAAATTTTATTTATTGAAAAAGGTCTCATTCTGTAGTTTTCTTTCTTTTTTTTTTGTAACGCAAAGTAATATTTGGGCACAATTCCTTGGACACAATTTTCAAGCAAATCACAATTCTTTGGAAACAAGTACCTGGGCCAGACGAAGTGCCTGAGCCGGACAAAGTTTCTGGAATATACAATTCCCTGAAATCAAATCATTTCCCCTAAGAAAGATTTTATTAGGTTAGGTTTGTGGTGAGTGGGTCTATAAGGCAGACTGCGACTCTGAACAATATAAGCTGATTAGTTTATTTCGTGAATGATATATGGTCCGAGGGCAACTAAAAGACCCTGACAAACATCAGGTTTCTGTCATGAGTTTCCGGAATTCCCGTCCTGGAATACACAATTCCTGAAACTCAAAGTTTCCTGGGATAAGTTCCTGGAAGAACAACTACCCGTGAATATATCTAGATTTAGTCACTAAATGACATAGTCTTCATCAGGTAAGTAATTTGTAAACTTCGTAATACTTTTTCATCCAATTCCGCTATGAAAGGTGACACTTTAAGTCACTCCTTGACGTTAGGTAACGTCACATTTTTCATAACATTCATATAGTAGTTATGTAAAAACTTAATGTAACTGTTTGAGTTTCAAAGAATAATTTATTAATTAGGTCTCGTCAAAACCGACAATTATTTCATTATTTGAACTGACAATTACCCCATTATTTCAATTCAATAGTATTTTAAGATTTATAAACATTGAAAACAATATTATTGAGGACACAGTTATTCAAAGTATGTCAATTTTCTCGGTGAATACTTCACAGTAACAATACTTCTAACACCATTTGAATTTACTTTAATATTACCATTGTAATTGAAGATTTTATTAAATATTATGAAAGCGCGGAATTAGATAAAACGTTGTACGTAAACACGTTATGAAGGGAGCGACATTGTTCAACTCGCATTATTTGCAAAATATGAAAAAAAATTAGTGGCACATTACTTTTTTTTCTCTTATGAATGTAAAAAAAATGTCTAACTTACTTCCATCAAATAACAAAGTTTTGAGAACTGGCTTTATTATCTCCAAAATTTAAATTCAGTTTGGCTAGAACCTACATTACCTATTCAATTTTCTTATTAACATTCAACTTCAAGGGTCTTTTATTTCAAGCTCCTCTTCTGATTCTTATTCTATTGTATAACTTATCCAATCATATTTCAATAGTAATCTTATTCACTCATTGTTGGATACATTCATTCTGTATAACTTCATAAACATCATGAATTGTAAATATGTAGCGTTAAATCCAATAACGACCTTTGTTTTCATTCAAAATATTGAATTAAAAAGTTTCGCAACAAAATAACCAATTATTTTCTATATATTCATCTAATCACATAATGTCATACCGATAACCATCAAATCAAATTCCTATCCTTCCCAACACAATGGTATATTCAAAGGATTATCCTATATATTAAAAACATTTGCATACAATGTGCCATATGGTTTACAGACTATTATTTATCGTTTCACGTTTCAATGTAGATCAACAGAGGCTTTTTTTATTCCTTAATATGATTTGTAAGATCAAGTGTTGGTGCTTTGATTTGAATGATATGTGAATAATAAGTGACGAATTTTAGAATGTGAATACTCTCCAAACATTTATTCACAGAGTGATGTAGCTGGTATAGTTATGTTTAAAATACAGATAGCTTTTGTTTGCAATAAAACCCCAATCATCACTTGCACAATAAAAATTATAATGATGGTAAAGACGTAATAAAAAATGCTTTGTTAGTGATGAGTTTTAATTCAAGTATTGAGACATCTGCTTCGGCAAAGACGCCTTCATCTTCAGTTGAGCATATGATACAAAAACCTATCGTTCACAGAAAAAGACAAAATGATTCAGATTCAGATGTGAAAAGCTTGAAATAATTCCCAAATAGGTTTTATTTGAACTATACATACGATGAAAACATTGTTAACCCTTGAGTGGTCGGGTTGGGTCTGTGGGACCAGCAGCATTTCGTTCTCGTACACCACTCTTGTTTTATATCGGAGCGCGTCGCAATTGTCAGTACCTTTTCGTCCGAAGGTCGAGTATTAGTGAACCAAGGCGTGTGCGTTAGTGTCCAATAGTTTGCTAGTTATTTGCATGTTTGGTCTGTCAGACCCCACCCGACCATTTAAGTAACTTTTGTAGCTTCGACAAGTGAATTTGTTTTCCTGTTTTTTTATAATATAATTCACATGAAGTAAGTATTTTTATTCATAACCAAAAATGGCTATGCTTAGAACATGTTCGTCCGATGTGCGAAGAATGCATTGAAAATTGAAGTGAGGATTAGGATTTTTTCTACTAAATGTAAGAAAAGTGCATTTTTGTTAACCTATTTTTCGTATTTTATTAAGAAACGTTTTTTATTTCATTGTTGGATTCAAAATAGCTAAGATGTATTAAAAATGAAATAAAAAAAGATATTTTGCGTATAAAATAGTTTTATTTTATTATTTTATAATATATTCTGCAAAATAAAAACTGGGTCTCACAGACCCCACCCGACTCTTCAAGTGATTTGCAAGCACCCGATTTCTCAAGGGTTAATACCTACTGTTATTTTGTGTCAACCTACAAAATGTGAAAACGGTAAGCTACTGACTTGAAGTCGAATGTCAATTTTACCATATGACGCTGGATTTGGCAACAAGTTTGCGCATACTTACGACTGCAACTTCATCTGCGTTGCATCTTACGTAAAACGGAGTCTATACCTATACTTGAGTAGACATTCAGTCTACAAAATCAGGTAATTTATATGCTTTTTAAACAGTAAAATATTGTATGAATCTCTAACAGAAATCCTACAAAATTTGCAGTAATTTATTCGATGTGAAATTTAGAGCTATCATTTTTAAGTTCTGTGTCGTAACATTCCACTATTCTAATGTGATTAATTGACTCTTCAAACGGTAGCTATACTATCATTAGTTTATTAACTACGATTTTCTCAATAAATAGTAATATTCCGTTTTTAATTAAATTGGAATAATGTATTTCTTCTTCGTTCTATGTGACCTGTCTTCGATTCAGTTCATGCAAATTAGTTAAAACATAAAAGTGTCTTCGGATATTTTATAAGCCGTGTTTACTTAGTAGTTCTTGACATGTTGGATGAAAGAAAAATATATTTGATTTAGCAATGTGTGCAACAGTTAAAATGTAAATCAATACAAATTTGCCACCGACTGAAGTTCCTGAATTAAGTCCTGCTGTTTTTGCTGGGTTAATGTCAGGTAGCTATAATTTTTTTTAAGATAGGAGTTTGAGAACATATATTTTTTTTACATGTAAAAACATTCAGTTAGTTATCTACAGCAAAAATAAACCAAAAAAATTATCCGTGATTTGCAATTGATCTGGTATGAAAAATAATGTGCGTGTAACAGAATCGACGAATCCATTTTCCTTGGAGAACATGTTTATAAATAAAAAAAAATAACTTGTGCATTGAAATTTTTTTATTCCATGTTTCGGAAGTGTCCCAGTTATCAAGAGTAATCGAATTTCTTGAAAATATTTGTCCCTCTCTGATACTCACAAAAGCTAGACAAAAAAATAATTTCTGTCGAATTAATTTTTGGGTCAGTCTTCTGCATGTGAAATTTTGGTTTATTTTATGTTACAAGAAAAGGAAAAAATAATTTCTCTGCTCAAAGTTTGCTTTTATAACCAGAGTAATTTTTCCAATTTTCAAGAATAATGCTAATTCTTATTTTATTTCAACAATGCTTTTGTTGAACATCAAAGTCTATTTAGTGATAAATAATAGTATATAAATTTGAAATAACAAAAATATTTCTCTTTTGTTTGTAAGGGCTTTCTCTGATAAAACTGCAATCTGCATAAGATTCTCGTATCTTCTGTAAGTTCCTTGTGGCATTACTTATTCTTTTTTCTCTTATTCTTTTGAGAATCAAACCACAATAATGTTTTCTATTTTTTATTTCGACGTTTCGGTAGCGTTCCAGCTCGTTGTCAAGATTAACTAGTAATAAAATTAATAAAATAATTTTTGGTCCCTATCTGACACAACGAAAAAAATATGTCAACTAGACAATCAATAATATTTTGAAGTTTAAGACTACAAAACTTTGTTGTCAAATTTTATTGAGGTCCATTCATAGTAGATCACTCCTCTGGTGAAATGTGAAATAATAGTTATTTATGTAACTAGTGTGTAAAGTAGCCTTTTTTTTGACGAATGTGAATATTGTCGCATGAGCCGCAGGCGAATGCGACAATCACATGAGTCGAAAAAAAGGTCTTTACACACGAATTGCATACAATATTTTTTCTACTAGCGAATATTTAATTGAAATACAAAAGTTTAATAGTAATTTTCTTTACGCACTAGTGCGTAAAGAAACATACTTTACGCACTAGTGCGTAAAGTAAGTTAAATTTTTCTTTAGAAGAGTCTTTTTATAATAATCTAAAATTACATCATAGTTTTCTAAAAATATTCAATTCCTAAATATAAAATACAATTGCTTACTCTAGGTATAGTCGGAAGATCTCAATTTAAATTTTAAATGTCAGATTCAATTCACAAAGAAATGTCAGTCACTCACCGCCAACTTATACCTATTTACTGTATTATTTCCAGTACTCAATAATTATTTAACAATAATTATTAGGTTATTTACCGAATTCTATAGGTTTCTATCTCCAATTTATGAAAAAAACTTAGATTTAATATCCGTTTATTATACCTATATTTTTACAAGACTAGATATCTATAACTACATACATATTGGAATTTTTTCTTTACGCACTAGTGCGTAAAGTAAAACTCTTTACGCACTAGTGCGTAAAATAAAGTTTTACGCACTCGAAAATGTGTCTAAAGTACGTACTTTACACACGGTAGTAGAAAAAGTATTTTATTTTATGACAATCTAACGATAAGATAGTCTACTAAAAATGGAATCCAGTAAAGTGCACGTTCCAGGAACGGTTTTTATTGGGATAGCGCTTTTTTAGCTTATTTTGGAAATGTTAATAAAACGCGTTTGTTGTTACTTTTTTGTGTATGATCATTTTTGTTTTCAAAACATGTATAACTCAGTTTGGTGATTTTGTGTATTGAAGTGTGTATCGATTAACAACTATTCCAATGATAAATCATAAGAAAACCTGGATAAAAACTTATGATGCTATCCTGATAACGCAGGTAATTGATTATTGGAAATTTCTCTTTCTAACATTGGTAACCAAATTTGACTACATTCGGCTGAAATACTAGCTACACATTTATCTGCATTTAGTTGTATCAAAGCACTTTTTTTGATTATTCGTCTTTTATTATTGGGCTCTTTCAATATTATTTTTGTCGAATCCCATTGAATTTTATGCCCCTCTTCCCAAGCATGTTTACAAATACCTGACTTAAAGAACTCCCTATCTTTGATGTATTTTTTATGTTCACTTATTCGGACTTTCAATGGTCTAGATGTTTCACCTAAATAGAATTTGTCGCATTCACAAGATATCTGATATATGCAATTTTTTGAAGATTGTTCTTCATTTTTGGGTTTCGTTTTTGTTAAGATAGATCTCAAAGCATTGTTAGCTGGTTCGAATATTAAATTGATTACCAATTTTCTTAATTCTTTCTGACAAATCCCTAACAAACGGTATTGTCAAGTTTTTAAAAATTATGTTAGCTGAATTATTAATATTATTGTTATCATTATGGGGTATCAACAATGAGCCTTTCTCTGTATTCTTGATTTATTTATTTACAAATTCTGCCGGGTAATTATTGGCATTTGAAACATTTTTCAGTAGAGTTTTCTCCTTTGTGAACTGATTATCATTAGAACAAATGATTCTGGCCATATCGTATAAAGATTTTACTACCCCTTTTTTAACGCTTATAGCATGATTTGATTCAAAATTCAAATACCTATTAGTGTGTGTTGGCTTGCGATAAACACTTGTTTCATACCCTGTAGGTGTTTTATTGATAAGAATATCCAAAAATAGTAAAAAATTGTTATTTTCAATTTCAATTTCAAATTTTATAGATTTTTCTCCTTCATTTATATTTATTTTATTAATATTTCCAAAATAAGCTAAAAAAAAAGCGCTATCCCAATAAAAACCGTTCCTGGAACGTGCACTTCTCTGGATTCCATTTCTAGTAGACTATCATATCGTTAGAATGTCATAAAATAAAATATTTTATTTCACATTTTACCAGAGGTGTGATCTACTATGAATGGACCTTAATAAAATTTGACAACAAAGTTTTGTAGTCTTAAACTTCAAAATATTATTGATTGTCTAGTTGTCATATTTTTTTCGTTGTGTCAGATAGGAACCAAAAATTATTCTATTAATTTTATTACTAGTTAATCTTGACAACGGTAGCTGGAACGCTACCGAAACGTCGAAATAAAAAATAAAAAACATTATTGTGGTTTGATTCCCAAAAGAATAAGAGAAAAAAGAATATTCTCGTACTGCTACCCTTGGTAATGTCGTTCAAAATCCATCACATCTTGTTGAAAAAGTTGCCTCTCTTAGTAGGCATCTATATTCAGTCCAGGAGGAATCTGCGCATGAGTACCGAGAACTATTCCCCCTCAATTTTTTTTTGCGATTCTCTTCAAATTGCCCTACTGATGCCATGCGGCAACCCGGTGCCATATTGTTTAAACCGAAATTGTTCAAGCAATTGCGAGGAATTGTTTTTTTTTGTTATGGAGCATAATTTTGAAGCTTTCAAGTATATCTTCAATCATCTTTTCATAATTACAGCTCTATTGTTACCAAGAAAACCATTAAGTAAGTACTTTTTCAAAAATACTAAAAATTATTTTTCCGCGAGGCGTTATAATATCCAATAATTGAAAATACTATCTATTCATTGATGTAAGTAGTAAATATAGGTATAACTACATCTATCTTGTTTTTATTTTAACAGCTACTACTGACCTTCCTATCACAACTGAATGAACAGTAAACAACAATTATACAGAAATACTGTAATACCAAGAAACTTTAAAATTGTGGTACAATTACGAAATTCCAAACAGCTTATTCAAACAAGATTCTTTGATCATTTGACCTAGACACAGTTGTTGGGATTTGCTCTGTTCATTTCAATAAAAAAGAATTAGTTTGTTGATATTTAAAAATTATAGATCGTATTTTTAAATAGACGTAGCTAGTTGATCTACTAACGGACCTTCGAATCATTAATAATTTGCATTTAAAAAAAACGTTGAAGTACATGAAAAAATTATATCTTGTATAATAGTTTTCTGGGATGATGAAATGTAAGTTCGACCCATAAAACAGGGTGGGCAGCTTAAAGGTTGTATTGTGAACGTGGGGTCTGGAGAATTACAATCACATGCTATTACCCAATTTGTTTTTTTCTACTACTAGCTGTGAAGTTGACGATTATTGTTTCCCAGGCCCGCGCCGTCCATAAAGGCAGGATAGGAAATGTCCATGGGCGCTGAGTACCTTGGGGCGCCGAATAGACACTTTATTTTTTCAACATTCAAATTTTTAGTATTAGGATTTCTAGTTTTTCTACATTCTCAATCTTAATTAATAAATTAAATAATATATTTTACTAATAAAAATATTCACTGGGAGTGCTCCCCTGTAACCAATCGAATCGTACTCCTAACTACACATTACTGATTACTAGTAATTCATTATAAAAGATTTTCCTTTATTGTCATTATTTGATTTTTATTTCGCATCAGCACAGGGGAATACAGAATTATACAAAAAAAGAGAGTATATATTTTGAGGGGAGGGCGCATTTTTGTTCCTTGCCCAGGAGCGCATTTGAAGCTAGGCGCGGCCCTGTTGCTTACTTAATCCAACTGAGGAATTGAATTACTTTATTAGTAGTTAAAAATTTTCTCTAGGTATTATTAACCTAGGTCAATGATGGACAAATTTTTAAAATTCAGGGATAGTAGTTGAACAGAATTTTGTCTACCCAGGAGATTGTCTTTTTAAATCATATTTGCTGCTAGAAATTACCTATCAAGATAAAATTATTTGAATGAAAATCCATTAGTTTGAAATTCGCGCTCAACCAAAAATGACTGATAACATAACGAGTACGTTCATAATATATCGAGAACTGACAGCGTACTTGTCAGTCAAACGACGAAGTAAACGCTTTTTGTCTTAAATTTGGCTATACATCATGGTGTTGAAAAGAAAACCTAACCTCAAAACCATAAAAATTGATGGGAACGAGATTGAATGGAGACAAGAAGTCAAGTATCTAGGTTTAACTCTAGACAGTAAACTCCTGTGGAACAAACACGAAAAGGAGATTACATACAAGGCAAAAATGGCTCTAATGGTGTGCAGGAATCTGGCATTAAGAAACTGGGGTTGTAACCCGAAAATCCTAAGCTGGATGTACACTGCCATAGTGAGACCAATCATCACGTATGGAGCCATTGCGTGGAGTAGTAGAACTAGCCTATTGACGACGAGAGAAAACCTCTCCAAAATTCGAAGACTAGCCTGTATATGCATCACAGGAGCAATGAGAACATGCCCAACGGCAGCCATGGAAGTGATTCTCAACCTCACCCCTCTACATATGGTGGTGGAAAGTGTTGCAGAAAGAACAATATACAGACTAAGTAGAAACCTTCAATAATTTTATTGATGCTTCTTCCTAAGCACGAATATTTTGCGAAATTACAACTCATACAAATTTGTCCTGTAGATTAATCAATTAAGAGTATTCAAGAACGTAATCAAATTTCAAGTTATTACAATAGCCAAAATCACATTTCCAAGTGACATTTACTGGTAGTAGATAAGATAAGTTTTTCTGAACCCACAATTTTTTATTTTTTTGCATAATAATACCGCACGAAACGTATCAAATGATAATTATGGTAATTATCCATAGAACTACAAATTAAAACATCAAATGACGTTATCTGATTGTTAAAATAACAATACAAATGTAGAAATATCGTGATACGCAGCCTGAAACTCAAACGGCGCGCGCGGTATACCTTTACCTTTTTCACCTGACTGACGGACGTTGTTCTACTGAACACATGACTGACGGATGTTTTGATGTTCAATACATAATTCTGAACCCTCAGACAAAATTTGAAGTTTCAGAAACGAATTGCACTTAATAATTATTTATCCTACGTCTATCCGGACTGACTGACCAGCTCTGTTCTAATGTATGACTGACTGACCAACACAACTTTTATTTCATACAATAGAGAAGTTGTATAACAATTTTCAGCTTTTAGAAATTCATTTTGTTCACCAGTCAAATGATACACCTTTAATATCGCACCTGAGCCACCTGTTCTACGGCACGCTTGACTGACCGGAGCTTGTTTGTGTACCCATCGGCTACAACGATTTAACAAAAAACCAGCCTTTAGAAATTGAAACAGTTTTTTTGGCTCTGGCTCTCCGGCTAATAGGATTGATTCACCGGTATGTAGAAAATATCTAAAATACAATACAACTCTTAAGTTGTCCACCCTGTTTTTTAAACACTATCATTAGCAATATACATTTTATTATCTTCTATGTATCCAGGGTAGGTATAGTGAAACCTGCAATTAAGAGGACAACCTTGTATGTAAGAGTATAAATTATAAATGAAAAAAATTTTTGTTTATTAATTTTTTTGATAGGTACTTTCAAAATCACACACGTATTAAATATTCTTACACTACTTTGGATTTTATTATTTGCAAATACGTTGACCATCCTGTACCAAGACTGAAAGTAATAAAGATTTTGGTCTGGTGCATTCCAAAACACTCGGTTGAATGTACGAGTAGCAAAAATGCATTGTTAGTTGACTTGTAAGACTTTTAATAAAGATTGATTGCATAGTGCTATCGGATCTGTGGATCACTTAAGGATCCGGCTTTTGGAGAGAAAATAAATACATTTCACATTGAAAGCGGCCACAAAAAAACGTTTTTTATTTGTGTGCTTTTTATAAGGATATATTTATATTAAACAGAATACAATGCCACTTGATATAGGCGATCTTTGAGTGTTGTGTGCACAGTTATCTTTCCACAGAATGTAGAAATAATTTCATGTAATCGAAAGTTATTTTGAGGAAATGAAACACAAAAAAAAGTATAATCCAATACCAATTCATTGTTCCATGATTATTTTATCGAAAAATATTAACGGCTATATTACTCGCGAGTAAAATACTACAATTTTTCTATAAATATATGAGTAGTAGAAACGTTGCAATATTTTATTCGTAGTAAACTAATTATAAAATAAGAGAATTTATAGATTATGAAATTCAAATCAACTATATTTCTACTTGTCAACTGGTTTCCCGTGTAGGTTATAGTTGTGGTTGACTTCTCTTCCATGTAACGCAAGATCTATTCTGATGCAACCATTTTATTTCGTAATCAGCCATTGCTAACTGATATTAAGTCTGTTCCAACCGCAATCAGAAACTGTCAGAAACGATCAGAGAATAACTGGTCACGGCAAACAACGAGTTTACGTTCGCGTAATTCCTATCACTGATTGCGATGGTCGACTATTCTCTGATCGTTTCTGACAGTTTCTGATTGCGGTTGGAACAGACCTATTATTTACTTCCATCCACCATGTCTTTTTCAGACTAGTTTGACCACTTCTACCAACAACCAAAAGGGTGGCCGGCGATTGTCAAAAATAATGTCGAGCATTTAGGTTAAGAAAAAAACAACCAGTCGTTGCTCTAGTGGTATAAAACCCCAGGACAAAGGCACGCTAAATTATTCCTCAAAAGCCATTCGGCCAAGCTGTCACACGACCTTCCATGTCAAAGTCTAGAAACGACGGGGATGATGGTGAGAATGATGACCGGACATTGTAGGCTGAGTAAACATATATGCACACAATTTTAGTATATGACAGCCTATGTAGGTTCTGCCAGAAAAAAGACGAAACCGCCGAGCGCATACTCTGTGAGTGTGAAGGCCTAGCAAGGGTACGGTTTCACATACTCTGAGAAGAAAACCCGAGGGCAGAGAGCTACAAAAAGAAGGCTGTATCCAGGCTAATAGGTCTAATAAAAAGAACGAAGCTAGATATCAAGCTCTTAATATAGGGAGGACCACAATATATCTGCAAAATCGCAGTGGGATAGTACAAAGAACCACTTCAAGTCTAATCTAATCTGAGGTTAAGACTTTGCAATACTCAACCTGAACCTGTTCTTGAGTCTTGTACTCTTTTGTAATGTAGTACCTGTGCATGACAAATACCCATTACGCCTCATTTGGCTATTGAGTACTATATAGTTTAATGTTACGATTGTACCTTTCCCTGGTCACTATGTAAGAGTTTTTGGGTTGATATTTGCTTTTCAGGAATAATTGTGTTTATTTGGAGCACTGAATATTGTGACCACAGTGACGACGGCTTGTAGGTACTTATGAGGCACTCATTTTCAAAGTTATTGTCATTTTGACAGCTGGAGGGCAAAAGGACCCAGCATGGTACACTGGCTGTACAAAATGGTTGTCATTCCCAGGATCACATATGCATCTCTGGTATGGTGGCCAAAGATCAGACAATCCTCTGCTATGCTAAAACTATTACAGGGGCAATGAGGACTACTCCTACAGCGGCGCTGGAGACAATGCTAAACCTTCCTCCGCTACATTGTGTCATAATGTGCGAAGCAGAAGCAAGGGCAGCACTAACCTGACTGGAAAAAGCATCAGACCATGACGTGGCACATGGGAGAGGACACACAGAGATAAGGCATGTGGAAGATGACATTTTCAAAATGCCAACAGACCACATGACCACCAAATATATCTTTCGCAAGTACTTTGAGATTGCCATCAAAGATCGAAAGGAGCTTGAGGAAGAGAACGCACCACCACTTAGTAGAGCTTATGAACTGATCTGGTATATAGACGGATCACAAAATGAACTCGGCACCGGAGCGAGCATATACAGCAAGATGAGCAAAAATGAAAGGATCGTCTCGCTTGGCAAATACGCTTCTGTATTTCAAGCAGAGGTCTATGCAATACTTGCATGTGCAAGGGCTAATAATATGAGAGCCTACAACAACAGGCAGATCAGGATCCACAGTGACAGTCAAGCCGCCCTTAAAGCACTTCAGAGCTATAGGGTGACATCTCGGCAGTATGGGAATGCGGCGAAGAACTTAGAAGACTGGCGACTCGGAACAGTGTAACACTGGAGTGGGTCCCAGGTCATATATGAAGGAATCGCAGGCAATGAAAAAGCTGATGAACCCGCAAGAGTAGGATCGTCAACTCTAATGAACGGATCCGAACCTGCTGTGGGCATCCCCAGATGCTTAACGAGGTCATGGTTAAAAGTGTGGTTGAAAGAACAACACAATAAACACTGGAATAATACGACCAGGCAAATACATGGGAAGAAATTCATAAAAGAACCATCAGAAAAAGTAGCGAAAGAACTGCTCTCAATAAGCAGGAACAAACTTCGCACCATAACGGGGCTACTTACGAGACAATTTCCCACAAAGGAGCACCTAAACAAAATAGGGCTGTACAACGGAGACCTTACATGCAGAAGATGCAAAAAGGATACCGAAACAGCTCTGAATATACTATGCAACTGTGAGTCGCTGGACCACAGAAGGCAGAAACTGTATGGTAGACCCCAAATGACTCCAGAAGACTTCTACAACCAACCAGCAAAAAACCTGTATGAGCTAATACAGGGAACGGAATGGCTGAATAGGTTGTAGTCAGAACACTAGGAGTATCCACAATAAGTCCAGGAGGCTGAGGTGGTACCGGTGAAGGGACGGCTCCTTAGAAAAAAAAAGGAGCTGAACCTATGTCGCAAACTGGCCGAATTTCCTAATTGCTTTGAAATAGTTGAGTAAATAAGACATTAAATTATATTCATGGGCTGGAAAGCTATTTTTCATTGCCAATTTGGTACTTATCGTTAAATTTCAATGTAATAAAAGCTGAAATACCTACATGTTTGTTTGATAAAATATTGCAAGCGGCAGGAATAAAATAATATTGAAACCGATCCCTGTCGCGCACGCGGTCGCTGTAATTGGCATGCTAGGTACTACTGCAAAGGAATATAAAACAACAAATGATAGTGTCTCGTAAAGGAAGCTATAAAAGTGTTAGTAAGTCCAGATTTATCTTTTTGTTGAATACAAACATCTACATTACATATAGTCAGTGTAAGAAAAATATTTTTTATCAAATACAATTCAACCGCTGGCTAAAATACAATTAGTACAAAGGCGATTTTACTTTGATTCGTACTGCATTCAGATCATCCGATTTATTCTGAATTAGTCGCTTGATTGCATTGGAATTCAAAGCCGAAGAGTGGGATAAAAATATACGTTGCCTTGGAGGTTTTAAGTTACTGATGATCAAAATCTGTTTAAAGTACAAAACTTCAACTTGAGTGAATTTTATGTGAGATTGATGAAATAATTAATTAAATAAGCAAACCAATGGTTCAATAAAACTCAAAGTCCAAACCACAAAATTTTTTAATAAAAGTTCCTCAAAAAGGACACTTATAATGTGTGCTACTAGTTTCGGTACAATATTACCATCATCAGGCTACAATATAAATTAAATAAGCATTTGATGAAGACGAGTATAAAAATTACGAGAGTGTCGGAATGAATACAAGTGTCTTTATAGCCATCAAATGCGAAATACATACACTATTTTTTCTAAATGTCAAAGGTAATAGTTAAATACTATTATAACGCCTCACAGAGTATTTGAAAATATAAGAACAAAGACCGCTTACTAAGAAGCAGAACTACTTCCCTGGTTATATGCCACGAGGGACATTGAATTACACTTCAAAGTCTAAAGTGGTTAGTATATCTGCAGGATAGAAATAAAATTTAAATATAAAATCTTGCTATAATAGTAAAGTTGATACTAAAAATAATAATAATAATAGGAAATAAACCAGTTTCCATTGGAAATTACTTCCAAATTTTAAAATAAAATTCAAATTTCAATGCACTTTCCGACCAACACCCGAGGATTTTCGAACGCTACCGATGATACGTCTGATGTCATATCTCGTGTTTGTTTACTTTTGTCAATATGGCCGGTATTGCATCAGGTTCTGTGTAGATGTGTGCTTATATTGTTTTTAAATCAACTATATCAATTGCTTCATCAACGTGAAAATATCATTTATATGTTTGTTTGAGACCATTACGTGTTTGTGTGTGCTTTTTTTATTTCTAAAAGTCAACGTAAGGTGGATACAAATATTCGATATTTCCGAGGATATTTCAAAACTTCTGGAAATTCACTAGTTCAGTGTTCAGTGACGATTCTTCCATATTTTGTGAGTGAAGATATGGCTAGCGAAGGTTTTGTAAAAGCACGAACTAATAACTTGCCCAAAGTAGATTTATTTATGCTGCTTTAATGCAGAGTACGATTTAAACTATGTATTATATATAATATATACCAACCATATTTCGATGTGTGGCCGTAAGAAAATAATGTTTTTATGATTGATTCCTAGACATATAGGTAACTAACCTCAAACTATTTAAGAATAAAAATTACCTGCATAGAAGTAGGTACTTTTACATTAAAATGGTCTTCACAAACAAAAGTAGTAGTATTTGTCGGAATATCGTCTTTGTTTCGATGCATAGCTTGCAATCATAATGCCCTTCTCTTAAGTGTATTTTTGCTTGCGCCACCAGGTAAAGTAACAAATATTTTGTCTGGAGTTTTAATAGACGTTGATTTACACTCTGGAACAATGAAATACTTGGAATAAAAAGCTTTTTTTTCGGCTTTATCCATTTTTAAATCTTTCAAAAACCAATTAGGTCACAAAAACTCAGAGCGTGATACACGAATAAGAACGTAAACAAATGACGTCACTCCATGGGGCAGTCATGTTTATGACGTAAAGAGTGTTTTGGCTGACTTTCAAATTTTATGATTTTTAAAGTCGTTTTAAAAGTGAAGTTTATATTTTTTTTGAAAAAATAGACATGCAAGGTGTTAGGAGACCTGATAAAGCGTCAATTCTCACCAATAGCAACATTTATGCTTGTACCCTATTTAAATATTTGTTAAGTGAAACAAAGGCTATAAATATTTCTGTTTCAAGTTTTGGAGGAGATAATAGTCCTTTGAACCTTGAAATTGAATTATGTACATCCGTTTTAAATGTTACTCTATGGTTACTCTATGGAAACAATTATTCTACAATTTAATAAAGCTGCTGGATGTGTTCTCCATACTCAACCGCCCAGTTTCCTTCAACTTATGTGATATTCTTTGACGGTTTTTCATGCCATAATTCAATCTTAAGTGCTATGAGAGTAGAAAAATGACATTTTCTCAATATATTCAATTTAAGCTGGAGCTATATTGTAGTTTGACTTGGTGTTTTATTGAATAAACTTCTATTGCTGGTATATCCTCCTTCTATAATGTTGCAGAAGTAAATGTGAATTGCTTATGACATTTTGGAGATCATTTTTAAAGTGTGTCCACGTGGTTATCACTCTACTCTTCCACTCCATTCGTGTATATTTCCTGATTATTTGCAATAGAAGTGTTTACAAAGTGTTTAAATACCTCTCAACTCTTTTTCGCAGTGTAAGTTAGGTTTTCTAAGTGAACATTAGGTGCTGATACTATCATCGATATTAAATAATTAAAAACGCTAGCCCTAGCAAAAATGTATTTCTTATGAAGACGTTAAAAGGAGACTGAGTGAGTTACTCTTTCCCCTAACTAAAAAGCTTCAGTATACAGCTTTATTGCAGCCCTGTTGATTTATGTAGCGCCCCTAGCGATGACCACTGATGAAAGATACAAGAAAGATTCCCGTAGATACCCTAGCTTCAATTTTTAAAGTAAGTATGGACTTGTTTTCCATTTATTCATAATACTTTTCATAATTATTTGTTCCAGATAGCTTAATTGATATAAAACTTGAGCCAAATATAAAAAAGAAGTTTGAATTGAACTTTCCAATGTGTTCTCTTCCAGTATTGGTCTCTCATTTTGTTGGGTTGAAATTTCTTTCAAGGTGTATTGCAATTGCCCGACCTTCAGCGGATTGTTTTAATGGCTTTAAGATTGTAACGATTAAGTAATTCTATAATTTTTTTCACGTTCAGCTGTGAATTTTTTATTTTTAGTACACACAAGCCTATAATTTATAAAACTTCTAAGGAGTATGAATTAAATAAATTAAATTGAAAGCATTTCAACATTAACTCGTAGTGATTAGCTAGTTATCTTCAATTACAATCCAATCATTATAAACAATCTACTTACACATCGTAAAAAACTTAATTTTAATAGTACTCGCTCCAGCTTGATGTCATACACAGTCTCCAGCATACCCAATACTAATTATAATTAATTATTTATAATGGTACATGATCGTTAGGAATAGCTTAAGCTATTACAGTTGAGAGATAATACAACTAGAGCCGGCAAATATTTAAAGATAAAGTCCTCCGGGGTTTAAATGAGATTTATCCGATATACATAACTATTTGAAGCACTTTTAGTGCTGCTTTATTTGGTGTTTATAACAAAATAAGAAAGTAAATAATGTGGGAGCTTGGTAAAGTATATTATAGTGAGGCTTTTAATGTTTGCAGAATTATATTTCAATATCAAAGATTTTATTTTCAAGGTGCATGCTACTTGTTTGAATGGAAATAAATAAAAAATAGGAATGAAAGGAACAGAATTTATTCAATTGGGTATTTTTTAAATTTAAAGTGATAATTTGGGTGTAAAATTACAATGAAATCAACGTTTTCGATAACGATATATAACATATTGGTTATAAGGTATTTTCTTGGGCACTGAAAAGATTCCAAGGGTATTGAGTTACTAAAATTGAGCTCAGATTTCAAAATGATAATTATTCAAAACCGTAATCATTAAATATTGATATTGTCTATAATTGAAAATGACAGGATATAAGAATATTACAAGAACATTCTCATGATCGACGAGGTTTTATTGACGACAATAACTTTTAGCATGAAGTGATTTCAGGCGAACACAATGGTTCGAACCACGGTTAATATTTTTCTCGATTTTGGTTGTAACCCTTTAACAACCAAAAAATATAACTCAGTCAAAGTAGTGACGTCTTTAAGGGCTCAGTAATGACGTTATCTCCTCATAATTATTAATAACCACATTGATGAAATGCATTTGGAATTTGATTTGGCTATTGATTGTTATTCGCCCAAAATGGATTATTATTTTGCCAAAACTAGCAAAGGGTGCGACACCTACCGTCAGCATTTCATAAACTTGAAATTGGGAGAACACACCAAATCGCCATTAGAATACTGTATAGTCAGCAAAGATTTCTAAATTTCTAGAAGAGGACAAAATAATAATATTTTGAAATTTAGTTAAAAATTTTAAGTTTCAAATATTCATAATATGAAAAGAGAAGCGGACATTTTATGCAGACCTTTCTGAAATTTGGTAATTACATTGAAGTCAAAAGGTTTAAGATATTCGAAATAGGTATACAAAGAACAGCGGAAATTTAATATAGGTTAGACTTATTTTTAGTTTACAAATTGTATCCTAAGAAACTAAGAATTTTCAAAAGTTATTATAGTTAAATAACTACATCGAAAAGGTTTCTTTCCTTGGTTCATTTATACCGCTCCTGAGATGGTAATAAGAATAAGACGAATGGGAACGTTGTAGTGAGGTTAGTCAAGATCAGTTATTAAAATGTAATTATCATAGAAAGCTTTATCCCGCAAGCGTTGATTGATGAATTATGTCATCTTTTGTTTTCAACACAATATTCAAGGTTATTTGTATAATTTGCATTCAAAGAAATTAGAAATATATGAACTTACAATCTTAGATGTTAAAAAGATTTATATTTTCAAAGGAAATATCAAAATGCAATCAATTGAAGCTAGTGATCATTAGTTTCAACAAAAAATTGCAGTAAAATATTTTTTTTTATTGGTGAACCATTTTACCTATTTAAAGCACGCCTCAGCGTGTTTAAATCGAACTTAAAAACGCGCGTGTTTTAAAGTTACCGTGGCATCATCAACAACTAGAGAAACAAAGTGTAAATCTAGGGTCTGAATCATGTCTAAATGACAATTTAGTTTGTAACGTCAAAACTTTTATTCGGACAATATTTAACAATGTCAAATTTATAAATTAAAATGGAAAGTGCCGTTGGTATTGTTTGAAATATTAATATTTCGATTTTTCAAATCTTAGGAAATGGTATTCAAATTAATACTATTGACATTCACAGAACTCAATAAAGTTGAACTTCCCTCAAAATACAAATTAGTTCATGTTTTTCTAATTTCCATGACAACGCAAGGAATACATCATATACATCACGAATTCAACCATTTGACATTTAGTTCTTATTTCCATCTATGATTTCCATTTCTTGTTGTTGTAGTAGTTATAGACCAGTATTTATAATTTCAAAGTGCACCAATGTAAAAAAATAGCGTAAAGTATCCGTGGATAACTGGTCTTTAAAACACTAGCTCTATTTCGAAAAATCGCGCGTGTTTCAAAGACCTAAATATCCACTTATACTTTAATATACTATTTTGTTAACATTCTTATTTGGGGTACCGAAAATGACAACCATAATATTATGACATCAGATGTCAGTGTTTTGAATTATTATTGTTTTACATTATTAAAATAATTTCTCCTTAAGAACAAATATCCCTAGAAACGGCAAAAATAAGTGCACAATTACAAGTCATGTGAGAAAAAGTATGAACTATTTTGCAATTGGTACCATCAAAAGAATGTTAGCTCAGTAAGTGATGATATTCTTCTAGTATACTGGTCAGAAAAAGCTGAATCCTTAAAAGGTTCAACTTTATGGAGCAGAGCCTCAATGATAAAATGTTACCTGGCAATTGATGACAATGTGAACGTTACTAAATTGCCAAAAGCTGTTGCATTTCTCAAACGACAAAGTGTTGGTTACACCCTGAAAAAAATCTAAAGTATTAAGTGCAGATCAAGTTGCCAAATCACCTGATGAGAAGTGGCTCTAAAATAATTTTAACCTTTGGTATTTTTGGGACATGCCAAAGATCCGTTCAGCTTTGGAAAATAATGGCCGTCTCTTAGTGGTATTCACTGAAGACGGCAAAATTCTCAAATGAAAAAGCTTTTTCTATTATATGCGATATAACAAAGGTTAAATATGCTAACATTAAGTTGGAGCACGTACAATCATTAACATTCGTGTTCAGCTTTTATTACGGATCGTATTTATAAGCTATTCGTAGCATAATTCTTTGAATACATAGATTACTATTTGTAACAATAGACATATACACATAGATTCAAAAGTTTTGCATCACCTTCTTCGGATGCGAAGGAATTTTTTGGCGCTAAACAATTTTTTGTTGGCTTGTTTATCAATGTTTACCATTTCAATATGTTCCATATTTTTTGCAATATTCAGATGTTTACAGTTTTTTTCGCAAGATAACATTTTTAGTGCGATCATTTTAACATTCAAGGCAGTTGATTTTTACGATTTTAAGTGCAAACATGAATCGTCAAGTCATAAGTGAGATTGACCGTGCAAGAATAGTGGCTTTAGTTGAAGAAGGTCATTCTCAAAGGTTCGTGGCAAACAGAGTTGGCGTTTGGCAAAGTGATGTGTCTCGTGTATGGAACCGGTATCTCCAGACCAATTCTCTTCGTGATAGACCTAGAAGCGATAGAAGGCGTGTGACTAATCAGCGGCAGAACCACTATATCCACTTAACTATCCGAAGAAACCCGACCATGGCAATACCAGCACTCCAAAGAGATATGAGACATGCGTTGGGAGTTCAAGTATCGATCTCGACATTACGAAGACGAATACTTGCGACAGGTTTGAGGTGTCGCCGACCAATCAGAGTGCCCAGGCTACAACCTGAGCACAGAGTTCGCCGACTACAGTGGGTTCAAGAACACGCGGCCTTGCCTGAAGAATTTTGGAATTCGGTGTTTTTTTCCGACGAGACAAGGATTTGTTTGGTACAAGATAGCCATCGAATACGTGTGTGGCGGAGTCCAACGAGAGTTGCCCATGCTCGCCCCGTGCCGCCCTTCAGAGGAGGAAGTGCTATGCTTTGGGCTGGTATCATGTTAAATGATCGCACAAAATTAATTCATGTGGATGGAACGATGACTGGTGATAGGTATCTCAGAGAGATTCTTCATCCTCACGTGAGACTATGGCGCGCTGCTGTTGGCAATTCCTTCGTTTTTATGGACGATAACGCCCGACCTCATCGGACCAGAGCTGTAAATGAGTATCTTGAAACTGAAGGAATCAATCGTTTGAACTGGCCTACCCTATCTCCTGACATGAATCCCATAGAACATGATTGGGACATGCTTGCCAGGGCAGTGGCAGCACGCAGAAATCCACCCAGGAGTGTACAAGAGCTTGTTCATGCGGCCCAAGAAGAATGACGAAATATTCCTCAACAGAATATCAATAATTCGGTAAACAGCATGGGCAGGCGACTTCAAGCTTGCATAGATTCTAGAGGTGGAAATACTCTTTATTAAAAGTTCTCATGCAGGTTCTCACTCAACCTTTTCTTTAAAAAGAATCAATTTGTATTTAATGTCTAAGAATACCTCTTATGTTTAAAGCAAGTTTATTATTGGATAATAAATTCTTTTGACAAATATACAAGTTTTTTTATTGAAACTAATCATTTGATTAATCTCTGATCCATTTATTATGAACACATTTTTTTTCCGGAGATTTAGGGTGATGCAAAACTTTTGAATCTATGATTATACGGATATTTTTGTACCATACATATTATTAATGACAATAATAATTAGCCGTTTGATCTTTTCTCTATGATTCAGTCTGTGAACTACTAAAATATCTAAAGATCTCTTAACAGCAAACGAAATAAAACAGCCCATAGCAGTAGATTTCATCACCAGTAATTCGGTAACTCAAAGTAATACCAATATATTCAGCTTGCTGCGTGAATCTCAATTAGCGGTCGGTGCATAGGCAAGGTCGTCTTAAACTAGGCTGGGGCCCTTGGGCATGCACGAATTTGGAGCCCTCTTGGAAAGTGAAAAAGGCGAATTATAATAACATTTTTGTACTAAGTATGACCATTTATCATAGGTAATCGAATACAAAATACAGTATGATATAATATGTCATTAATGACATTGGAATGCTGCTGATTTTTTGGTTACGATTACGATAATGGTCTCTTTTAAAATTTCGGTCCTTTGGAGCACCCTGAGAGAATGGGCCCCGTGTGCCCTTTTGGTGATGTCGGTATTGCAGGTGACTCACGAAAAATATTTGTTTTGTTATAATAATCATTCATTTCAATACGTTTTTATAGCTATTCACCGTAAAACAACCTTTAACTATAATCTTTTATCACATCCGTTGTTTTCCATATTTCTAGTAAAAATTATCATATTACCTTTTGTTTTTTTATTCATCATTTAGTAAAAATTTCAAAATCCCGTTGAAATTCTGTCGGTTCTGATAAAAGCCGTTTCACTCTCGACAAGCCTCGTCTCACTTGATGTGTTCTTGTCTGCAACCCATCATATATTTTGCATCTTTACGGCTTTGATTACCAGAACTAACACGTTCTATTAGCATTCAACAATTTAAACCAGTCAATCAACTAAGTGTTATAAAATGTTATTTAAAATCTTGAAAGTAAAATTCAGAAAATATATCTAATGGAAGACTTTTTGCGCGTTCAGTACCGTACCCGTGATAGAAGTGAAACTTCCTGAAAACATTAGGTTTGCACGAAAAAAATTATTGGAATATCAAAGGATTCTTCATCTTCTGAACAGATAGAACATATAAAATTGTATTGTTCATTGTTTGACCATTGAGCTTGAGGTTAACTCTCTATGTGATGGTAGACTTTTCGAAGATTAGCCAGTTATAAACGTCTAAAATTTCGTGTTATAACAACCTCTTAATGTTGAACAATGGTTAACTATAACAATGGCTTAACTTACCGAGCTACAACACACCTCTATCTTAGGCTTAAAATGTTAAACTTCACTTAGTAACGTCAGATTTCACGTGTCAACTCCAGTCTTATCAATTATTTTAAAAGAATTATCAAATTTATAACATAACCTTCAATTTTATTACTCTTCCATCTTCATGCTTTACTTTTCAATGCATCAAATTAATTTAGTCAAATATTGATAGCCTTGAAGACCACCAGTCTAGTCGATTTTTTATATTATTATTTCTTTCTTTAATCAATTTCGGCTGGAAAAAATTATACGGTTGTGAACACGCTTTATTCATCTCTGACTGCCATGAACAATTGATTTGATCGATTTGGTCTACCAGCGGAATGAAAATATAAAATTACCGCCTTTAATGTCATTAAGCAGCGTATTGGGATGGTGGCCAAGCGGAACAAAATGAATGAAATTTTAAAATGCGTATACCTTCTTATGTATTAGTTTTTAATCATATGAATTCACTCGCATGGGAGACAGACATACTGATAATTTGAACTATATTTGGAGAATAAGATTAATATATCATGAAAGTTGTTTCTCCATTCTGTCTTTATAAAATAAAATCATGTTATCCTGTCATAGAACGCTTTGAAAAGAAAGTAGTAGAGAGCTCTGTCAATGAATCTTAGTCCTGCCGGGATAATTGCCTTCACCAGGACTTGGAAGTAGACTCAGTACGAGCTAGAATAGCCACATGCCAGGAACACTCTTGAACTACGTGAATGTTGGGGCGAGGCTATCCATTTGGGCTGGTCAACTTAGTGCTAGGAGCTACAAATGAGTTTAGTTCAAGAGACCAAAGCTGTATCTGTATCTGTAGAGTAGGGAGGGTGAGTGTAGGCTCACAGCACTTAGGCCTCATGTAACCCATTGTACATCCTCCCGAGGAGTCGTCCTCCTAGGTCATCGTCCATCCTTTCCTCTCCAGGAAGGTGGACAGATCACTAGGAGACATATCGGCAGGTGTAGGCCAAGACTCACCGAATACACACTCTCTTATTGACGATAACATCTTCCTGTTCACAATCCTGCATAGGGGTGTGTCTACTAGCCTCATAGTATGGAGGAGTTTCCTTGGTTGACAGTGGCCAGTCAGAAATCCTACTGTTAAACTTAGGTTTTTCCTGTTCATCGCCAAATATTTCTTCGGCGCCAGCTTCCCAGGGTCGCCCAAGGCGATCCAAGCAAGACTGCATCCTTTGATTCCATCTCATCTTTTAAGGGATTGCTATTACCTTTGCTCCCGTCGTGCCCTTCAACCCACCTCAGGATAATATTGTTATCTGCCGAGGAGTTGGCTAAATATTGGCACTCTAGTACTAGCCCCGATATAACACGTTATCTGTTCAAGGCTGATAGGGCTTGTCCTCTATCAGTGCAGATTGTTTTTGGTTAGTTCTTTAGTGGCAATCGGGATATCTGTTAGTTCTGTTTTATTCACTCTGGTATTGTTTCCCATTCCCCACTTAATCCTTAGGCTTAGTGCTCTCGAGTAAATTCCACATCCTGAGCCTTCTTTTATTTTTGAGCCATCTGTATATATGCGTATTGCATTTTCAACATCTGGCTCTGTGTTCTGTTTTATTTGTATTTTGTAGGGTTTATTAAACACAAACCTGGGTTCAATTGAATCATTGGCTGTCTGCAGCAGAGGTAGCGCAGTAAGCGTTTCTTGCCATAGTCTTAGCCTCAGTTGGCCCACTCCTACTCCGGGGTTTACACCAGCCGTGCACAATCGTAACATGGCCATTAACGCAACCTCCTCGACGTACAGGTCCAAAGGGGTCAGACCAGTAATCAGTTCCATTGTCGCGGTGGTGTTGTTCTCATGGCTCCTGTGATGTGAGAGACCAAAACTATGAATATCATTGTTGGCGTAATAGAGCGGTAGTCCGTGACCATTTTAACCCTCCAATGTTTTCTTATGATAAAGTAGTAGCCACAATAGACCTAACGAAGGTCACAGTGGAGGTGGCGAGAAGGTCCAACTCACATAGATCCTAACCATGATAAGGTAGTACCCAAGAAACTCATTCAAACTCATTGCATCCATTAATTGATTGTTTCAGTGCCGTGAAAAAGATTTTCAATGTAAACATGTAAATTTAGTAAACATATTTATTTTATTTGTGGATGTAACAAAAAAATGCCTCACATTGTCCACCCTACTTACCTCTTGGTGGAGATAAACCTTGGACGGGAATAGGAGTCACGAATCTAGAGCATTCGAGTTGAAAATAGACAGAGACCAAAACTTCTTAAAGCCATCTTTATAATTGTATGGAATTTGCATTAATAGGAGGGACAACTAACATGATGACTCAATTAGACTCAACTTAGAAGAAATAATTTTTTGTTAGCGAAGTAGTGCTCAGTGCATGACTGCCAATTGTTCCAGAAATTCAATATTTCAACACAGAAGAAAGGATGATAAAATCGATGGGAGACAACCCCCTTACAAAGTAAACTTTTCCCCAAAAATTGCACAACTTTTCAAAATTTTGATTATGAGCTGCCACTGTCTAATTAGATTTACCTACGTAATATCCAAATTTGAAGCGATCTATTTGAAAAGTGAAATTTTTGTCATTTTCTTGATTAAAAAAAATAAGAGCTCGGTCGAGGATCGACCAACTAATCCAAATCACCTTTTTTAATAGTAGGAAAATGTAATCATCTTGAAAGTTATTCATAATAAGTATGTATGAAGTATGATGAACAATAATAACTTCACTTTCAATTTCGATAATTATCCAACCAATTAATAATTGTAGAACCTACCTATATTATATAGTTAAACTACTCGAATTTTTGTCACTATTGATACTTAGTTATTGTTAATTTTTAAATCAATTATGTTGACTTTAATTGTAACATTTTGTGTATTAATATGTCAGATGTTGATTACACATTATTTGGTGAAATTATCACGTGATGGTAGGAAAAATATTGTACATTACTCGTGCGGAAGTAATTTTTCACACTCGTGTGATTGTCGCACTCGGCTCATGCCTCGTGCTACAATATTTCCCACTCGTGTGAAAAATGTCACTTTCCGCACACTTTATGTAATATACTATTGCCGATCTCTGACGTCCATTTTGTTTTCATTTTTTCAATCGCTTTTTTATAACACAATCTATCTTGATTTTGTTACTATGGTAACAACGTTTCGATATATTGTCGAGTGATGACAGTTTGTCGATTTTTAATTTTTCGTTTATGTTAAACTTATTACTTTATCTGATTTTAGTTTTGTTATTCACTTTGTTATAAAAAGTAAAATGAAGAATTGAATGTACCTATATCTTAAAAAAAATATTGTACGTCACGCACCCGAAAATAAGTGTTTTCCAGGTCTTGTAACGTAAATTACTATTTCCTGTGAAGTGGTATTTCGATATTAGATATCTCATTTGTTCGTAACACAGCGCATGATCAATTCGAGAAATGTCTTTCCACAATATCTGACCAGCACCTTTTATAAACCGAATTAGGAATCCTAAGCTCCCGTTAAAGAGCTATTAACGACATAGGTACAACAATAATTTGAAATCTTAATCGAACAGTTGGCAATGGAACACGACAAGTTGTACATGTGCTACGAATACATATTTATTTCACTTAAACAGTTACGCAATGTAGTCGTAGGTCAGGCCTGCAAAGAGTCGTTTGCAGGTGATTGGTGAACAAAATCGGATTTTAATTGGTCAGTAGACATTCTAGTGAAATGTTGATGCCCTTCGGATTCGCTCCAGATCAACTTTTACATTGTTCAATGTGGATAAATAAATTGTAACGGACAAGCGAGTAATGGTCAATAAAATTTTTTCGCTTGGGTATATTTTATTTTCATTAAGTTATCTATAATTACTCAATGCCGAGATGCAAGGAAAAAAGTCAAAATACTAGTGGTTCTTGAGTGTAGGGGTAGTTTCCACCCCTAAAAGACGAAAAGCGTACAATGGAAGATTAAAAAATAAACTGTAAGGTGAAATGAGCATAATCCGAAATTTTTGCAAATCGATGCTTCATTTCCTATACTAAAGTGGTTTTAGATGAAATATAACAAATCTGAAGAGGTAGGTAGGTACCTAAAGCTAAAAGTAATTTCATTATAATATCAATACGACTTCAACTTTTGAGTGAAATAAGAATGATCATGATTGTTTTGAGTTTCTATAAAAGTTCCTTCTTCCCATCGATTTTTTTCTACGAATTCCGTTTCAGTGCAAGTGTAATAAACAAGTCGTAGTAAGTAGCGTCTTTGCGTGATGAAAACGAAAGAAAATTGTCATTTTTTTCCTCGTCTAAACCTTATAGGTATGTATCGTAAAAAGACATGTACAACGTCATAAAAGCTTCATAAATCTGTACGTTTTTTACGCTTCACCAGCGACATTTTCAACCGAACGGAAAAAGTTTAATATTTTATGGCTTCCATAAAAATAGTTTCCTTTCTAACGCTGTCGATCCTTTGAGAGAAACTGATTTATAATATGAAGTGGTGCAGTGATTTTTATTAATTGAATCAACTTTTTAAACACGCACT
>CAJUYG010000588.1:108010-156025 GCA_910591675.1 Galerucella calmariensis
AAAAAATCTTTTTGATAAACTAGTAAAACTAGTGAAAACCCCATCTCTTTGGAACAATTAATAAGCTTGGCATTTATGTTTAAAATCAGTCACTCTTATTTGGGACACCCTGTATTTAAATTGACACTTTTTGAACAGCTCTATTCAGTGTATCCAATTGAGTTCTTGGAGATTCGGTCAAAGATTTAAAACTGATCATTTGTCACCATCGCTCTTATCAACGGACAAAATAACCTTAAAATTTTTGAAATAAGAACCTCACTATACCAATTGAATATTAATAATAAACATATCATTCTCATATGGGTAAAAGGTCACAGCGGTATTATAGACAACGAGAAGGCAGATCAGGAGGCAAAAGAAGCTTGTAAATTAAAAGAATATCTAAAATTTTCCTGCCAAAGTGATGTAATTAGCATGCCTAAAAAATCTATTGGAAGAAGCTTACAATAACCTAAGCAAAACATCAAAAAGCTTCTACTTCCAGCTTCATACAAATCTACCAAATAATATACCACACATAACAAAGTTTGATTGTAGTAGAAAATATACAGCAACTATAACGCGACTAAAACTAAACCATGGTTGCTTTCCGGCGCACCTTCATATATTGGGCATTCCACAATCTCCATTTTGCAACTGTGACAACGTATCGATCGGTGATACTAATCATATATTTCTAGAGTGTGAGAAAAATGAAGCGGCTATATCTAATTTATATAATCTATATCTCTTTAATGGACCATAACTTTCCTCTTCCACTGAATATAAGTTCTCTCCTGGCATGCACAGAAAAAGTTACTTTAGATTCTATAATAAACTTCATTAAGCAAGCAAAAATAGATCTGGCGCAGAAGAAATATTTGGCGATGACCAGGAAAAACCTACGTTTAACAGTAGGATTTCTGACTGGTCACTGTCAACTAAGGAAACACCTCCATACTATGGGGCTAGTGGACACACCTCTATGCAGGATGTGTGAACAGGAAGATGAAACTGTCAGGCATGTCTTATGCGAGTGTCCGGAGTTATCGTCAATAAGAGAGTGTGTTTGGTGAGTCTTGGCCTACACCTGCCGATATAAAGGAGATGTCTCCTAGTGACCTGTCCACCTTCCTGAGAAAGACAGGAATAAAATATATCCCAATAATCCACAGCCTTGGCAGCTCTGTACTCTATAGTGCAATGGCTGGTCTCCTAATGTGTAATCCTGTCTTATTCAACCATCTTCTGTCTTACTGTGACACTGCTTACAGCTTCCAGCTCGTTACTGATCACAAACCTAGTGACTATTCGGTTTCTTAAGCAGTGTTGTCTGATAAAACGTTCATCTCGGTGGCTAGTGCATCTTTTTGTCCATTAAAGTGCCTTGGCCTAATATCAATTCCCTACCTCATTCAAGCGTCTCACCATACGACAATATCCCTTCTTCAATGAAACTGATGCATGCACTACATTTTGTTCAGGTGAAATTGTTCAGTTTTCTAATTGTTCAGTCCGCTAATACTATAACGCGTTTCATGAGATAATTATAGTCAAGCAGTGTCGAACATGGTTAGTACTTGGATGGGTGACCATGCCAGGGAAAACCAATGTATAGGGCCCGTACAGCCTGCAGCGGACTATACCTCATTTAAAAACCAGGAGGAGTGATTTGAATTTAAGTTGGTAATTCTGTAGACCTCCGATTGGTCAGATTCAGCCCAGTTTTACACAACACTTCTTAATATTGACATCAGCTGATAGTTTTCGTTTTTGATAGTTCTGACAGATAAATAAATAAATATTGGATGAAAAACCAAAAATATTATGAAGTAGTGGGTACATTATCACTTTACATTATTTTTAAGTAGTAAAGTCGGTTTAGCGAGTATTAAGGGAATACTGAAGTAGAGGAGCATTATATAGTGCAGAGAATATTGGTGGAATACCAGGACTTTTGAAAAATTGTGATAAGTGAATAAAAAATGTCGTTCGAAGAACAAAGATGTTATCTGTGCTGGACAAAATTTTGCAAGCTTCAAAGAAACGTTCAGACTATCTTGAAACAAATTGAATTTATCTGTGTCACCTTTTGACGTGTCAAATGTAGGTACTATTTATTTGTTATATACATATTTGGGAAGAAATCGTCAAAGTTCATCGGAAGACCATGCCATGGAAGATATAAAACAATATAGAAAAGAATGGGTTTTGTAGAAAATACATTATTGGTTTTTGAAGTTAAAAAGAAGGAAGAAGGTATCTCAGATGCATTTGAAAAGTGGTTTATTACACTTAATTCGGCAACATAAAGATAACTGTTGGTAATGTTTAAATTAATACTGCATATTGCTCTACAATGCTATTAATTTTGTAGTATTGTTATTGCCAGAACACATTATCAATTGTCATATTCTTTTCAATTTAATTGTAATAAATATGATTAAAGTAACATGACTATCTGTAATTCTCCATCTTCAACAATGACCATAATTTGTTTGTTGTCGATGTGAATCTGAATCTTCTTATGTTTGAATAAGAAACGAAACAGAAAAAAGTTTTACATTCTGTTTAATGCGTAGGTACATCCGAAAAATATACTGCAGATCAGAGGAGAAATCGACTTATGACTAATGTCTTTACTATCAAGGCATGTTTAATATAAATTGGAACACGACTGTTGACTACGTTTTCGGAACACACCCTTTAGTAACTAATCTGGTAACTTTTAGTGGTGTGAGTAAGGCTTTTCAAATTACTCCTCCTGGGTTTTAAATGAACTTTAGCATATCACAAACTCACAGGCATTATACCAATGAGCACGAGGTATAATGTAGATATGCCGTCTGTCGGAGGAGACGTAAAACCGAGGTCCCGAGTCCATGGATGTTGGGCTCGTTAAAGAACGCTACCACTGGTTGGAACACTAGTGGGTTCACCAAAATTTCCGGTTGGGGAAGAGTGCTCCCGGTGTCGATGATTAGCCTCAGTCGCAGAAATAGACCGACGTTAAATAACACAAAAAACTATAACTTAAAAAAATTAATAATTCACAAGCTCACTTATAACGAGACTGTGAAAAAATATTTATTTCCCAATGAATTCTTTAAATTTGCAAAAAATTTAAGCGAAATATTCATAGGCAATAATGCCATATCGCCAAAACTGACATAACAAAAAGGTACACCATAATACTCTAATTTATATTCTTTTACGACAACACTGCATCATCCGAATCTTCATCGAACAAAAAGTTTTAGCAAGTCATACAAACACACCTGTTTATTCTTCTTTATTTTTGGCAGCATCCTTTTCGTATAAACCGGATTAATATAGACTTAAGTTCCTCAACGAAGCTCTGACACGTTTTTATACAAGTGTTATGGCAATTCTTAATTTTCCAATACCACCAAGCGGCACATCAAAGAAGCGCAGCGATCTATTGTAGACATTATCTCGATAATGCACGATCGAGATATTATCTTCGCGGGAGGGCGTACCATTACATGACGTTTGTAGACATATTCATCCGTTACGGTAAATAGAGTGAAACAAAAAAATATAGAAAACAAGGATTCTGCTTATGTTAATGAAGGTGGAAGTTGTGATGACAGAATAGGCTTATATAATATGTAATTTTTGTCTATAACGTCAATAAGTATGCATTTATAGTGTTCATAAATGGTAATATTTTGATTAATTTCCACAAAGTTTTATTATTATGAATTGGAACAATTTTCAAAGGTAATACCACGAGTGCTTCAAATTTTATCGATAATTTTTTCTTTTCCACGAAAACTTGTTTATTTGGATTGATAAAATCACGAGTCCGTTAGGACGAGGGATTTTATCCATATTCGGTTTGTTTGAATGTTTTTGCCTCAAATAAACAAGTTTGAGTGATGAAAATAAAAAATTATGTGATACAATTTGAAGAGCGAGTTGTATTTGGGAAGATTATTTTTTTCTTAAATTGTGAAGTGGAATTTTATATTAAATGTTCAATATTCTCTTGGGTGATGGCACTGAATCGGTTTGTGTTCATTTCTCAATAAACTAAGAAGCACTTTTAGTTGTCAATAATGACAAATTCAAAGCAAAATTTTGACGTTCCAATGTAAACAAGGTATTATCGATGAAGAAGCAGAATTATCACTATAATACCGAATGATTGGCTAGAATAATGTATTACTATTGGTTAAAACCACCAAAATGTCAGATTTTGACAAGTGAAAAAAATAATCAATTTTATTTTAAGAAGCCTATAGTACGTTAACGAGTACCCTATAAAACCTGAGGTAGAAATTCATATTCGCCGCTCTTCTCTAGTTAGTAGTGATGTACCATAAGGTTTAGTTTTAGGTCCAACATAACTAGCGACAGATAACAGAAATGAAATGGTGACTCGGGCTACCGCTGCGTTGAAAATTCAGCTAAAACGTTTTTTTAAATTTCAAGATATACGCTCCAGGGGTGTATACATTGTTTCAATAAAGCAATTTAGATGTTCACATTTATAAAGAAACCTGCAGAAATCTAATGATTTAAATGGTAGACATGACTCTCATTATTGTCATAAGAACCACTTTTTGTTGCCAGCACTGACCTTAAACTGAACTCCTCTATTGTAAAAAGGAGAATTCGATAGATGGCGCTCTGACATATCCATGTTATCTTAGCAACGAGTAAAACAAATCAGTTGCCGTATAAGCCTTTTGATATTTAAGTGGTTTTATTTCGCTGTTTTAGTTATTTTCAGTGTGTGTTTTGTAAAAGTTTTGCTTTTTCTTTGATTGTGCTTCAGTATTTTGTGTTGTTAAACTAAATTTTGACTCCTAATATTTTTATTTTTAGAGTAGGTAGGTATGGTTGATATTTGGGAAAAGTACAACAAGCCTTCAATTAACTGTTTAGTTTTAGGTCTGATTTGGTGTTTTTATTTTATTTTTGGTATAGTCTTATCTATAAAAGTTGCAGGGAAGGTACGTTTGTATTGAATGATATTAGAGACTTTTAGCTTGTCTTCAATTTTTCACGTATCCGTATACGTATGCGCATGTGTAGACCCGTTACTTCTCAGTCGATACGATGCGTTGAACGTATTGTTACGTACCCAACTCCTTATACTTAAACGTATCCCTATCCCGACCAAAGTCAGTATTCCGTGCTATTTGTGCTATATTACATCATCTTCCTCGTCTAGCAGCAATGGATTATTTAATATTGCCCCCATTTTACGTTTCACAAAAATATAAAAAGGTAAAATAAAAAAACTTTGAGGTTATAAAATTAGAAACAGAAAGAAGAGATACGTTTTCTGCTAAAAAGGCTTTCTTGACAATTTCTTTACGTCAACGTAACTCCAATACGGATACGGATACGTGTAAAAACTTATGACCAGCTAAAAGTGTCTATTGCAAATCTTCAATACAGACTTATTTTTTCTTTGATCCGCAATGAAAACAAGAAATAGAATAACATAACCTCTCCCATAATATCTCTGATTATAAGAATATTACCTCAGAAATGATGACAGTTGAGTTAAATGGAAAAACACAGTTTCAAACTTGTCACTGACATAAAATTAAACAAATGAAGTACGAATTTACGGTAATTACGTTGACATGCATATAATACAAAAACAATGAAAAACGAATTATTTCACTCGTTGCGACAGTTACAATTTTTATCCGCCAGAGGTCTCATTGAATTCTACTCCGCCCAATCGGCGTGTCACTAATTTGAATAAAGTAAGAATGTTTAATTTCGTTTGAAACTTGCATCATTTTTTTGCACAATATTCAAACCGTGAAAAAAGTTTCCAATAGAAAACCCGATTTACTTGATCTATATATTAAAAAACTCCATAAATCATTTATCCTGCACTATCGACTATACAAGTCTATATTTCAGATAGATATCTAGTACATGTGTTGTTGTCGATAATGTTCTATGTGAATATTTCTTTGGTAACTATTCACCTAACGGGGACGTCCCAAAGTCATGAATATGCTCGTGATCGATATTCAGTCTCCATCATTTAGTTCACTTTATGCTAATACAATTACTAAGACGTGCATTTTGTTATTCCCTTAGTTAATTTATTACAATAATAATTAACTTTCGTTAAATACATGAACGTGAAGTTTGCGACGGATTGAAAGAATGATATCAAGGCTATACAATATGGAAATTAAAACAGTTCAACTGTCACGTTGACAATAAACTGACAGTATCAAAGATGACAATCCTCAATATCGTTTCAATCAATAAATCTTCTAAAAACTATGAAAAATTTAAAATACTAATAAAGATGGCTGAATATTGTTCTCCAAATTTTACTATCTTCTTTGTATCATTAATGTCACATTTTGAAATATATTATCAAGCGCAGAGGCAGCTGAATATTTTTTTTTTCAAAAAACTGGTACTATTAAGTGGTTTATTCTGGCAGTATAATTTTCTCAATTCTGCTGTTCCGTTAAATGAGTACAAAAATTACTGGTATGACCATAAAAACTAAGTGAAGTCAATCTTTAAAATGCAACAGAAAATTGTGCGATTTTGTGAAGCCACGATGCAAGTGGTACTTTTCCTCTTATTCTAAAAATTATTCTATTTAGAGTAGCGGGTTTTTTGCGGGTTTTTTGAAAAATTGTAAAATGGATATGAATAATGGATAGTGGAAAATTGATAGTAGACAAAATGATCAATTTAACTTTAATCTGCGTATTGGTATACTGATTACATAATATATAAACATTAATATCTTCTGTAAGTTCCTTGTGGCATTACTTATTCTTTTTTCTCATTCTTTTGTGAATCAAACCACAATAATGTTTTTTATTTCTTATTTCGAGATTAAATAGCAATAAAATGAATAAAATAATTTTTGGTCCCTATCTGGTAAAATGTGAAATAAAATATTTTATTTTATGACATTCTAACGATATGATAGTCTACTAGAAATGGAATCCAGTGAAGTGCACGTTCCAGGAACGGTTTTTTATTGGGATAGCGCTTTTTTTTAGCTTATTTTGGAAATGTTGTTAATGAAATGCGTTTGTTGTTACTTTTTTTGTGTATGATCATTTTTGTTTTCAAAACATGTATAACTCAGTTTGGTGATTTTGTGTATTGAAGTGTGTATCGATTAACAACTATTCCAATGATAAATCATAAGAAAACCTGGATAAAAACTTATGATACTATCCTGATAACGCAGGTAATTGATTATTGGAAATTTCTCTTTCTAACATTGGTAACCAAATTTGACTACATTCGGCTGAAATACTAGCTACACATTTATCTGCATTTAGTTGTATCAAAGCACTTTTTTTGATTATTCGTCTTTTATTATTGGGCTCTTTCAATATTATTTTTGTCGAATCCCATTGAATTTTATGCCCCTCTTCCCAAGCATGTTTACAAATACCTGACTTAAAGAACTCCCTATTTTTGATGTATTTTTTATGTTCACTTATTCGGACTTTCAATGGTCTAGATGTTTCACTTAAATAGAATTTGTCGCATTCACAAGATATCTGATATATGCAATTTTTTGAAGATTGTTCTTCATTTTTTGGTTTCGTTTTTGTTAAGATAGATCTCAAAGTATTGTTAGATTTAAAGCTGGTTGGAATGTTAAATTGATCACCAATTTTCTCAATTATTTCTGACAAACCCCTAATATACGGTATTGTCAAGTTTTTAAAAATTATGTTAGCTGAATTATTAATATTATTGTTATTCTTATGGGGTATTAACAATGAGCCTTTCTCTATATTCTTGATTTCTTTATTTACAAATTCTGCCGGGTAATTATTGGCATTTAAAACATTTTGCAGTAAAGTTTTCTCCTTTGTGAAATGATTATCATTAGAAGAAATGATTCTGGCCCTATCGTATAAAGATTTTACTACCCCTTTTTTTAACGCTTATAGCATGATTTGATCCAAAATTCAAATACTTATTAGTGTGTGTTGGCTTCCGATAAACACTTGTTTCATACCCTGTAGGTGTTTTATTGATAAGAATATCCAAAAATGGTAAAAAATTGTTATTTTCAATTTCAATTTCAATTTCAAATTTTATAGATTTTTCTCCTTCATTTATATTTATCAAAAAATCATTTAGAGATACTAAGTCATAAGATTTGAAGTCGAAAGTTAATTTTACAATATGGCGCTGGTTTTGCCGACAAGCTCGCGCATACGACTGCAACTTCAAGTGGATTCTTCTTACGTGAAACGGGGTCTACAAAAGAATAGTCGGAAATTGGATTGTTTTTATTAAGAATCCATATTTTAGACAAGAACTATGATATTGGGAGAACTAAGAACAAAAGTGTTAAGAATAGATTAAGCTTGATAGTTTCAAAACATAATTCAAAACAAATAACCGTTTCTACATTTATCGAAGAATATTTTATACAATTCGTATAAGGTCTTAAGAGCCACTTGTGCTTTTTATAACAAATCTAAGCTAAATTTAAATTTCAAATTCACTTAAATGTAATCATAAATAAAGTTACAACTACATTCAATCAAACAATCAAGAAACCTTTTAACTAATCAAAGAATAGAGTAGGTGTTCAACAAAATACGTGCATCTTTAATTTTTCCCACATTTAGTCACTCCATTAACATAGTAATAAAGACGATCCGATTCAAACGAACATGATTTTATTTTATTAAACATCTGCATCTACCCACGGTTAACTGAATTACAAAAGTGAATGGATTTGACAGATGGGAAATATTCAAATTGTTCACTGAAGATGTTGATATTACTTTACGAGTATAAACAAGTGCATATTCGAAGACATTTCATGTATTGTGTATGTATGGCCACTGTTCCGTGCCCTGTCCAAGCAAGAATAAGCGTGTAATCGAGCTTTCACGCTATGAAAATAGTTACAATGTCCTACAACGAGAGAAATGATTGGAAAGTAAAGGAGATGAACAGATTATGAGCTACTCTGGGACCAAATAGCACACAAGATGGAGGAAGTACGATGGAAAAATAGTGGAGACACAGAAGGGGTTTTTGGGGGAGAAAAAATGAGTATAGGCTTCAAGGTTCAGGACATATGAGACGAAAACTGACAAATTATCAGTAAAATAACTGGAGGAATTCCAATATGGGCTAGAAATGAAGAAATACCAAGATGGACAGGGAAAGATGCTATAGAAAAACACGCAAAGACAAGGCAAATCGAAGTGTGGTGATTTACATAAAGGGATAGGATAAAGTGAGACAATATAACGAGACTAGCCTGGACCAATGACAGATTGTAAAACAAGAGAAATAAGAGGATTAATCGATCTCAAATGATGCTTGAAACTGAATATAATCCGCAAGAATTCAACGTATGATAATATTGCAATTATAATCTCTAATTGAACTGAGATAAAGACACTGGACTCACATGGTTCAACTTTGATCTGTGTGTCTGGAAAAGAACAGCCATGAGAAGAGTGTTTGGTGGAAAGAAAGTACAGAGGAGATAGAAGAAAAGAACAAATAAGAAGTCAAGGCAACTATTACGAAATGTGCCAGAAATAGTATGCCCAAAAAATATATAAATGGTGTGATGGGATGAAGGAAAATAAGACGAAGGTCAAGAACAAGATAGACACAAGATGTAAAGGAAGACTTGAATTCAAGACTGGAAAGAAGAAGCAAGATATAGAGCCAGCCGGAGTAGTTGACCAATCCAATTGCCTACTAGGCATGTAGAATTTGCCAGAAATAGTATGCCTAAAAAATATATAAATGGCGTGATGGGATGAAGGAAAATAAGACGAGGGCCAAGAACAAGATGGATGCAAGATGTAAAGGAAGACTCGAATTCAAGACTGGAAAGGAAAAGCAAGATATAGAGCCCACTAGTCATGTAGTGCTATTGTAAATATAATATGTAAATATAATAAATAGTATATTACATATCGAGGTGGGAAGAGTTTCATTACTGTCGAGAGATTAGTTAGTTAGCTATTATCTAGAGACAGGAATGAAACTTCCCAACGAGATTGGTATACTATTTTATTTGCAACCATCATACCCCGATCAAAATTAATAAATCTTTGTTTCGTTCTGACCACACCTAAAATATTACATTTGACAACTACTGTCACCAATATAGATAAATGTCAGATAAAGTCGGATGGATATTAAGTTCGCTAATAATAAATCAAGAAAAATGTCTTCCGATGAAGAATTGATTGATGGATTGTACCCCTCCAAAAATAGGTATTATAATATTGGTCAATGTGTTATATTTTTGAATATAAAAATATACATCTAAAATAGATTAACGATCACATTATTTTAGAGGGTGGAAAGTGAGGGCGGGAGGTGAGGGCGGGAGTGAGGGCGGGAAGTGGAGGTGTGTAAAATGACACTTCCTAACCTTCAATGACGTTAGTAATGACAGCATTACATATATGGTGGTGAATAAATATGATTTTCTTCACAGCTAGAGGTCATTCAAAACAAATTTTGCCAACGGTCGATTATTTCATAATCAGGTGGAAGAATAACTTTTTCAAGGTTATTACTATGGACTTTAGGAAGCTGGTACCCTCCTTTCAACCATGTTTATTTGACGTAAGCTATTCAAATTCAATGTATATAATCAATATTTTTTTAATTGGGATATATTAATGAACGAGTCTTGGTTTGTAAACATAGTTGTCAAAACGTATCACGAATGGTTGCTTATTATGGCCGACCTCGGCCATAAAATTCAAGATTAATTATTGTGGCCACCATGAAGTGCAGAAGAAAAATAGTGGCAACTTATAATGAAGTTAACGAAAGCATCAGTTGGCTCTGATGTATGTACCATTAATTTCCAGCAGTGCTGATTTAGAGTTTTTTAAATGTTTGGTAAGCGTTTTTACGAAAATACAGTATAATTAAATGTCTATGTCAAAAACATGCCAAGAATATTAAAAATCTCCTGTTATTATACCTTCATATACATTATGGAAGTATCTGTTTGAAAGCCTCGTGTTCAAACAATGACAAACTCACGTTAATTCTATTAAACAGCATTTCAAGTTGACAGAATAATAAATAATCACTTCACATCCGCAATAGTACTTGGCTTTAATCCTCGCATTCGAATCTATTAAAGTGTTGAGCTTAACTAATATACGATAGTCATTTGGAAATTGTAAGGATGTTAACATTTAAGGAAGTGTTTATAATTGTTTGGCTCGCTTCCAAACAAATTATAAAATAGACGTTAATATACCTTTATAAGAAGAACCAGTCGAATTAAAATATTACTTTGCACTACCCAGTGACAGTTGATTTGATGAAACATTACTAGTCTCGTTCACTATACAGAAGCTGCTCTGGATAATTTAGGAAGTGTACATAATCTTTTCAATACAATTTCCATAATTTGTTTTTTAACAGGAATTTCACCTAAAATTTTTGCCTTCTCCAGTCAGACAGCAGACGAAAATCAAAAAAGATCGCGTCAGTCTATTGATTAAAACTTAACAAAGTTGGCTGTGGCTATTGTAATGAATGTATACTACTATGGATACTTGGTAAATTATAGGTGTGGAAGGGCCTCTGAATAGGTGGTGTTGCTGGTCACTCGGTGTGACATCTTACAGGAATAAAACAACTACCCTTAGCACTGGGACAGACATGTTCTGTTTATTACTTTACTTTACTAGTATACATTACACTACTTATTACTAACACTAATATTAATAGTAATTGAACATCTATAGTAATTGTAATAATAATTAGAATGAATAGAATAATTAGAATTAATTAGAATGGAATGAATCCTAGAACACTATCGTTAACATATTCATACGACGAGTCAAGTTCATCATTAGTAAATATAAATAATACTATTTATGTTTATTTCACGCTCTGAACTTGACTTCGTACGTGCAACCTTCCTATTTCTTATTTATAAAACGATTCATGATTTATTGGAATTAGCTTCAAGTATTATTTATATTATTGAAACTTATTGTTTTGACTAAAAGAGATCACACCTTCCCCTTTTACAAAAAGAATAAACTCCGTTGAGCTTCCTTTCCCCCTAATGAAATGAATTTAACAAATCCAAAAATAAATAATTATTAAATAATGTCATTAACCTACGGTTACATATATTTATAAACTAATGTATGTCCATTGTCTTTAAAAACTACTGTTTACGGTAACTGTGTTTGTTTATGTTCACTTAATGTTTTTAATATCCGAATTTATCTACTATCACTAATCGTTTGCTATAACACTATTTATTCATAATTGTTTGTAAACACACTCGCACTTTTGATTCTACCTTTACAATTTTCAAGTCATTTTACAATAGGGATATAGTCTGTTTTTGTGTATTTCTTTTATCACACCTGATTCTTATTTGATTTTACAGTTAACCTCACTCACCTCTGTGACTGTAAATGGACCTATATGTTGAGATTCAAATTTGGTTCTATTTTCCCTCTTTACTAAAACTGAATCCCCTATTTTAAAATTAACTCTGGATTAGCTACCTTACTATTCCGACTTAGTCTACTCAGTTTATATTTGGTTAAATATTTCTCTGCTCTCTGATGAGCTACCTGCAGTTTAGATTTTAAATTATTCTGATATTCATCAATATTATAGCATGGCTCAATGTCGTTCGTGAGATTCTCGACAATAATTCAAATGGCGTATAACCATGATAAGAGCTTGGAGTCGTATTATAACAATAAGCAAATAATTTGCACCATTCATCCCAGTCATTCTTACTTTCATTTATAAAATGTCTAACATACTCATTAAGCGTTCTATGTAATTTCTCACAACCTCCTATAGATTGATGATGATATGCTGTTGAATAATTATGACTAATATTTAACATTTTAGTTAAAGCATTGAATATTTCATTTTTATATTCTGTGCCTAAATCTGTCCTAATCTGTTTCATCAAACCGTAATTTGGTATGAAATTTTCAAAAATTCCACGAGCTATCGTGTTCGCTTCGTTGTTTTTAACTGGAATTACTACTGCATATTTCTTTAATTCACATAACATTGTGACGCAATAACGGTTACCATTTTCACTTTGTGGAAAAGGACCGACCGTATCTATTTATGTTATATCCCATGGTTTTGCTGCTGTATCCGTTAATACAAATTCTTCTTTGTGATTATTCTTTGCCTTATTGACTTGACACTTGTGACATTGCTTAATATATTTTCTTACATCTTTTTCCATGTTTTTCCATCTAAAATTCGCTCTTAATTTTTTCAATAGCCTGAAAAATATTGACATTTCTGACGTAATCTTTTTCTATCAACCCTCATGATATTTCTACTTGTATACTATAAGCAACTGTATATTTATTGAGAAGAAGTACTACCTCTCATTTATCAAAGACCACACAAAACAGTTTAGAAGTGTACTTATTCTTCTATGTCTTTGCTACTGGTATCTATTTATCTCGACATGCATCGCTTAGTAAGAATTACTTTTGCCCACGCTGTATTCGTTTGCATTCTTCGATTTCTTCAAATGGTTGAAGATAATCTTCGGGCTAGATAAAATAGTAATTAAGTCGGATAAAGTGAAACGCAAGTGAGCAGTTTAGTGTTGGCGACGATATATTTACATATCTACTAAGTGAAAATTATCAATACTCATTCATATCCGATAGTATGAATGTCGAAGTTTTTTCTAATATGTACCCTGCTTTTTAAATCTGCCACATTTAAAAAAAAACATTATCTTATAAAAACATTATTGCCCGCATATGTTTCAGTTTCAAAAACATCAAGTGGATAAATGTATTAGACATAAATTAAAACGGAATCTGAGTATATAAATTCTTTCTTATAAAAATGTTGATTTAACTTTTATTGAAATTTTAATAAGGTTTGATAACTACGGTAATAAATAAGTTGATATACAGATACATACAATATTGCGTCCACCTAGGAGGCATTTACACCTATAAACTGACTTTGTAACAAACTGCTATACAGTAGCGCACCCAAGAAAAATTATATAAATAACGTTCCCAGGTCAATATACATAAAAGATATAGGAGAAAAGAATTATTATCATGTCGTATAGTAGAGCAGCTATTGAGATAGGAGATGAGCTTGCACAGAGAGGAGCTGATTCATCTTTTTAGAGATAGGATCCAGTGGAATAAATTGATAGAACCAAAACAAAACGAGAAAGGATTATTATTGAAAATATTTGAGTCAATCAAAGATCCAAAGAGTGAAAAAGCCAAAAAAAATTGCAATGAAGGTTTTGATAATCACAAAAAAAACGCGAAACAAAATATAGATTCGGAAAATATTAATACATAGACATGACTGTTTCAGTCATTTTAAACTCTTGTGGTGTCCAATCTATTACTGATTGTTTATATCACCTTAGTGTTCAAATGTTTCGAAACAAAACTTGATTCCATCTACGAAGTGTTTAGTATGGGAGTAGCACATTGAAAATCTTCGTCTGTGAAGAGAATTCAGTCGGAGAATAAGGTCACTCACGGTTGTGCTTATGCGGAGGATCACTCTTAGGTTGATGTGTGCTCTCGTTCCATTTGTGATTTCATTCAGATTTTTTCTTCCAACTTAAGTTCTCTAGTTGATCATTTGCATAGTTTTCTGTCATTCTGCAAGTGCTCCAGCCATCTCATCTCTGATTGGGCTGTTGTAGTCCTAATGTTACTTCAATATTCGTTCCTTCACAACTTTGATCATATTCTCTCCATTCAGAAGATTTCGAGTTTTTTGTTTGATCTCCCTGTTTATTTTTTTTATTTGTCCAAATATTTTTCCCACAATATTTCTCATTGGGATTATTTATTGCTCTCAACAATTATACAGATGGTCTCTAAACCATATGTAATTACTTATCTTATTGCTAGTTAATAGCTTCATTAATATACCTATCCATGAAGAATTTGTTGTGACTAAACTTATAAGAAAATTGGTGGCTATTAATTTCGTTTGTATAGAAAATTTCAATCAGAAAGTAAAAAAATAGATATTTCATTTCATTTACAACTACTGCACTGGTTCTCACGCATAAATTATATGAATTAATTCTAGAAAATATTCAAGTTCCACCGTATTAGGATCATAATCGTGATACATTACTTATTACCCACATGCTGTACTAATGATGTAAAAAAATTTTTTAATCGTTACGTTTTACAAACTCAACGATTTTATGACAGAAGAATGCAATAATGTGCCTAATTAAAAAAAAACAGATTGAAATGTGATAATTATAAGAACATGGCCCTGCAGGTGAGACGTTGCAGTGTCTTTAAAAATAAGAATTGGTTAATTGGTTAAGCAGTTACTTAAAAATGGAATGACACTAATTAAGGTGGTGAAAAAAAAAGTAATTAGCGGAAGATTTGAGACAAGAAAACTTAAAATATCACTGAATTAATGAAATAAGGAGAATCCTTGGGCTACCTACATCCTCTTTTGATATCTATATTTGAGAAAGTTAATCCCAACTTATTAGAAAATTATAGATGCTAGACGTCATTTACAAAATATTTTTACAAACTAGACAAATTTGAGAAAATAAAAATTTGATTATCAGTGGAGTTTTGGACGATAAAGAACAACGAATGATTTAGCTAGTGATTATATTTCAAACAAATTTTACTTTCAAGATTAAAACATTTTTCAAAACTTTAACACCCTGTACTTCGAAAAGTAAATGTGCTGGACCCCTTAATCCTTATATCAATCTGTCCAATTTTACGAGAGTTATCTACATGCAATCCTTGTGTCATTTGAAAACATCCTGTATATTCCACCTTCTAACCGTTGTCTGTTTTGTGTGTTGTAAAGTCGCTATGAAATATGTCGCGTTAGAAATGTCACTGTGTAATCCTGTTGTAAGGTACCTATTCATTACTAACCGAAGAGTAAAATGAAGTCAAAGAAAAACAAATACCAAATCGACATCAGACCAGTTGTTTTATGTGGTTCAGAAATCTGCACTTTGAACAAAAAATTACAAGATTAATCTTTAAGAACAGTAAGGGAAAACATGACCAGAAGATCTTATACGAAAGAAATAATTATATCAGTAGTGGCAATGAGTTTACAATGGATCAAGTAGCTCGATAACTTATCAAGACCACGTGATGAGAAGGCAAAAAGGGGGATTTAAAAAGAGGAACATTAACAAAAAAAGAAGAAACACTAAAAAATGCATTCCTGCAGTAGAAGAGGATTTGAGAAGACTGAGGAAAGTAAAAATACATCCAACCTAGCCAAAGATTACAGAATAAAGATATAAGATGTTTCACTCCAGGGTGGTTTGATTCAAGCAGCTGTCCCAAACGGACGCCGCTCTCATAAATTATGATTACGACTCGCTTTTGTTGTCAATAACGAGACCGGTAGATACCAGAGAAGTTCGAAAAGCTTATTTTTTTTAAGCTATACAGGGGTAATTAGAGAAATATATATTTAAATTAATATGACTCTTTATCACAAAGGTTTATTTTTAAATGTTAATTATTTCGAAAAATCTTCGGGATATGAATTTGAAAAGGTAAGTATAAAATAAACTTGAATTTTTAAAACGAATCAATTCACAGTTTTTATATAGCATCTTAGTAATTTTGTGATACTTATTGATAATCTAGCAGATATTTATCACAAATTCAATTAAATATACTCATTAGCCACCAGAATAATAGGGCCATTTAATCTTAAATTTTGATCTTCAAATAACGCGTATTTTTGGATTGACAAGGTTAAAACAGTAAAAAGAGAAGCAGCTGCAGGATACCTTTATTAAAAATTTTTTATAAATGCTGTAAAATACTAAGTTTGGAGTTTGGTTTATGTGTTAAATTTAATCTATTGTTTTTCAAATCTTTCAATATACATTTTAGAGTAAAATATATACGAACTCTGGCATAATATTTGAAAGGAAATTGATTACATGGATGATGAAAAGAAAATTTAGTAAATTCGTTCAAAAGGAACTGACCAATTCCACTTTGGTTAGCTATAGAATTGAATTTTTGTGTTTTCTTGCTTAATGTACTTGTTTATATAATATCCTTATTATAAAAATAAATCCGTAATTTTGTATTAGCAAATATTACAAAATATTTAGTGTTTAAGCTTTGCTATTGAAGAGAAAAATAATAATATGACTTCTCGCTCCTTTCAACGATTAAATAATAAATTTAAAAAATCTATACAACATAAATATATAAAACACGAACAACCAATAAACACCGTTCTAAAATAACAGCGCTCGACGGGCGACGTCCCGTATAATAAGCCAAATTAAATGCAAGTAAGGACGTAGCGATGTACTGTACCATCCAAGTCACCAGACAATTACCAGCGGCATCGGTTCTTTACGCGATAAAACAGTGAAACATCTTATATTTTTATTCTGTAATCTTTGACCTAGCCTTATTCCTTCACTGCCTGCAGTAATGATGTTAGTTACGTAGAAAACTGTTCTTAAAATTCAATGAATCACCGTTATTCTGTCGACTAAAAATAAAATTTGATTCAAGCTCCCCATCGTACGTAAAGAATTTTCCGTAGAATCGGAAACTTTTATTCTCCGACAGAAACAAAAGTTTATTTCCTCGATAGTCGTTTAATTTCTATTTATAATACAATGTAAATATTTAACTGGAAATTATATTCGTTACACTTGCGGAATATAAACAACCCAGCTGACTCTTCTTACTAACATATACAACAGATTTATCAAAAATGTTGGAACAATACAGTTAAATTTTGAATGCATATCTTTATTCGAATGCAGTAGGCGATTTTTCTATGAATATTTGTGTATGTTTGGGTGGGTGAAAAATAACTTTTTATGAAATGAAAAATTTCCTATCGAGAAGTGAAGAGTTTAAGATTATTGATTCATAAGAAGATAATTGCCAAACGAACGATAAATAGATATACCGTGGGCCCATGACACTAGAAGTGTTATTAGATATTATATAAGATGCTTTAAATAAAAATAAGTTTCAAAAGGAAGAAAATGTATATATAAATCCGCTTGAAATTAATATTAAAATAGCTTAAATTCACTTACGAAGTAATTTAGGTACGAACCTTTCACATTTCCAGTGACGTTATAAGAGGTGAAATTGAAATTAAAAAATTATTTCTGCTATAAGCTCTAAAAAATGAATAATTCAATATTTTGATGTTAATCTCCCACTACATAAGGATATCCTTCTGTTTCTCTAAGAAAGGTGAATACATAATACCTAATCTGGTGTTTAAAACAGGGTCAATAACTCTTTAGCTTATCAGGGCAGACTCCTGTAATGGGATCTTTGTAAACAAGTGGGACAACGGACCAAGTCCATCCGGTCCCTAAATTACTTGGTAAGGGAACTTAATTTCAATATAAATTTTAGCAACTTCTTATATACATGTTATAGAAGAGCGGTAGAGTTTACCCTCTCCCTTATTTTTAGAATCATCTCATATAATAACAATAAACAGCTTTAAAAAATGGTTTTATATGCAATAGCTTAAGGTTTTTTTATAAAAAAATTATAGTATTATTTTAAGAAATGCTTAAAATGTACCTGGTTCTTAGTTTCCCTTCACAATTTTTCCATTCCAAACACAAAAAAACCACACAAACTACTCAAATTTAAGCTGTATTCATGCAAATTATAACGAATATTTGCCTGCTAAAGTAATTGTCATATTTATATTGTAGGTATAAACAATTTGGAACAAAAAATTTGGTAATATTTCGAATACTAATTAGCAATGGTCGTAGTGTTATTTGCTTAAGCCTAATATACACTACTCCTTCAAAATAACGTACAATTAAACATAACCTGATGGTTAAACTAAATTTTTTACTCTAAATTAATTTGCAACACATACATAGACTCGATAGATAGATAGATAGATTTCGATATATTTATGGGAGCAACAGCTTAGAAAACTGTTAAGGTTTGGTTGGGTTGGGTTATGGCATTTATGTGATACCCCAATCTACTCTGATCCCATGCCCATGGAGGCTAAATAAAAATATCGAACTAATACTAAGAAATTGACGAAACTTGTCCTCAAAATGGTTTATCTAAGCAGTTTGTTTTTCCACCACGTTGTCGCCACTGTAAATGCAATCATCTAACCTTAGATTCCATAAATGACAGTAATCAAATTGTAAAGATGTCAAAGATAATAGCACCATTATATCGCCTCACAAATTTGAAAATTTCTTTTCCAAGAGCAGTCGGTTCACTAAGAAGCAACATCTACTTCCCCGGCTATATGCAACGAAGGAGATTGAATTACACTTATAAGTTGTACGGCGTTGTTGTAAAGAGAGATTTCTAGTATTCAATTACCTGCTTTATCAGGATAGTCTCATAAGTGTTTATCGAGGTTGTCCTATTATTTATCATTCGAATTGTTTGCTTACAAAAATAATCTGAAAAGCTACCGAAAAGTTCAAATAAAAAACATAGAAAAGACAAAAGATTGCGGTTTAATTTCCCAAAAAATAACAAAGAGAAAAATGAATACACCTAAAGGACCGACCATACAGACGATACCATTCACTTAAAGTGTATGCAAGGCTTATGATTGGCTGTTATTGTTCTGCGGCCAGATGTTTTTGGGTTAGATTTAAACTAGCACTCCCTACCATAAATTGGAGAACAGAGAGTTCGATATGTCTATACCCATCGATCCCTCTCTTGTTCCAAAATTTCGGAGCGGATTCCTTTTTGTTTCCTGACAATGCCATAGTATGTGTTCAGTCGCAGAGACTGGTGGTTCCTTTGGTTCCATTTGCCGGAGAAATTTCAGAATATCTGCAGGCTTTAACTAAGGTAAATGTCCCTGTACTATCCAGTAATCTTCTAGGTGATGTGCCATTCGCAATGGATGTTCCTTTTACCATGCCACAGAATCTAAATTCTTTTTTCTTCACTATTTTGAGTTTTTTAAGGTGCCCATTCAGGCGACTATGCTCCGTTAGGACGCAAAAGGGTACTTCGGTAATCTTCTTTGCTGGTTCATTTCAATTCCTTCTATTCCAGTATGCCCTGGAACCCACAGTAAGGTGACTATATTGTTCTCGCCCAGTTCATTGAGCTTGACTAGGCATTAAATTATTAGGCTTATTATACTTAGGTCTCCTTTTGTTCAAAAATTCACAAAATGTTAAATAACCATAACCCCCAAAACTATATTTACTTTTCGGCAACGTCGTGAATGATTCATTAAATTAAACGAGGATGAAGATTACGCATAAGCGATAAAAGGAAATAAATAAAACTACGAGTACCTACCAGAAAATCTATCTCACATATGTGTAGACAATATACATTTATTAGGTATAATGAAAGTAGGATTTTTCATGCATCCCTCGTAGACGCTAACAGCTATCTACAAACATATTTTGAAATTTCATTAGTTACTTCTGCTGGAGTAAAAACAATAAAATGTTGTTCACCCAACTGGAAGATAAGAACCAATGAAATCGATGCCGTCTTTTGATAAACTTTTTTAGTCGGTAGTCAGAAATGAGATCAATTAAATTGTAAATCTCATCTGGCTGGATGTTAGCTATTTTATAATTGGACATATCAAACTGTTTCCAGAGCCGTATCAACGTCGGAGGGCTCAACAAACAAAAAATATTTGTTTGTTGACTCTTACATAAAATGTCATTCTACTTAACTAACTAAAAAAATTTCTATTTTAAACGTGAACTAACTAAAACAAGCCAAAAAATCATCTATTTTAGACGTGAACTAACTAAAACTAATCAAAACATCGTCTAATTTAGACGTGAAATAACTAAAACTAACCAAAAAATCGTCAATTTTGGACGTGAACTAACTAAACTAACTAAAAAATCGTCTGTTTTTGACGTGAACTAAATGTCTATTTTAGACGTGAACTAACTAAAACTAACCAAAAATTGTCTATTTTAGACGTGAACTAACTGAAGTAACTGAAAAATCTTTCGTTTTAGACGTAAACTAACTAAAACTAACCAAAAATTGTCTATTTTAGACGTGAACTAACTAAACTAACTGAAAAATCGTCCGTTTTAGACGTGAGCTAACTAAAACTAACCAAAAAATCGTCTATTTTAGACATGAACTAACTAAAAAATCGTCTATTTTAGACGTGAACTAACTAAAAAATTGTCTATTTTAGACGTGAACTAGCTACTACTAGCTAAAAAATCGCGTATTTTAGACGTGGAGTACTTTTGTTAAGTGATATCATATGAGCATCCAAAAAATAGGAAAAACAGTTATTATTTTAAAAAGAAAAGAATGATTGCTATTGGCAACAAAAATCCGATGTCAATAATTGATGTCAAATATTTCTGTATTACTTTTTTAATTACTACTTTCACACGTATTGTTAGGTTACGGTAACCCAACTTTTACAAATAAATCGTTATCCTAACGATTTGATATTATTATCAGACCAAATTGAATAAAAATTAATAAACAGAAAAGAAGTTGCAATGTTCATGCTGATTAGAGAAAAATGATGATTGAATTTATGGAAAACTACCTGGAGCTTAAAAATGGAACGACTTCACGTCTATGCAGGTAGGCTCAATTGGTCTTGAATGAGGAATATTAGACGTAGGATTGGGCTAAACATTGATCAACTCATAGGAATATGAGAAAAGTATGCTAAAAATTGCTATTGTTCATCGAGTAGAAATGGTTCGTTGAGTAGGTTATTTCCCACAGGTACAATTTGTAGAACGTTCGAGAGTTTTTCAAAGAGTTATCGATGAACATAACCGTAACAACGATTAGTCCGTTCCTGACCGTTAAATAATTATGGTGATGAAATTTTTTAAAGAAGCTGCCCACTCATTAACTTACCAAACGATTAGAAAATAGACAATATGTAATTACTCGATAAGTCAGCGACGTGGGCTGTTTAGTTTGGAGAAGAAACCTTGTGGAGTATATAGTACCTTACATTCATTAGAAATAATCGATTTATTAAATGGAATGACAAATTGGATGTTGTGAAATTATTTTGAAGTAGTCGATTGTATCTCGTTTATTATTTTTGATTTAAAAAACACTACATGAACACGAATTTAAATTTGACAGTAATTAATAGACCTGATATAAATTGGTTATGCAATCGAAGAATTTTAATGTTTTTCTTTCGTACACTATTTAAAACAGAATCGAACGTTTTCTCAATAAACTAAACTAGTTCAACCATTGCGAGGATTTCATGTGTGTTTGAATACCTGATGTCGTATATTATTTTCTCTTTCCTCATGTTCCAATTGGTAATATAATAATAGCGTTGTTCCGAATACCACAATACAAGTACGACTTCTTCATCCCTGTTAAACAGGTCTACTCTGTTGTTATATTTCTCCAAAGGATTGCAAGAAATCGAATAAAATCTCTTGCAATCCCATTCCAATCATCTATTTCTAACTGTTTCAAGTCATCTTTAACAGCATTTATCCATTTCTTCCTAGGTCGTCCCCTTCTCTTCTTACTCCCTTCACCTTCAAGAAGCATTTTCTTCACACCTTTCGTCATCTATCCCACCCATTCAGCCTAACCATGGAAACCACTTTGCTTGAATTTCACTTGTTTTGAATGGTGTCTGATAGGTGTCTTGGATTTCTTTGTTTGTTCTTCTTCTCCACTGACTCACATGCTCAATTCCTTCGTAAATTTTCATAAGAATATTTTGTTCCACCCTCTCTAGTCTTTTTTCTTTTTATTCAATATTTAAGCTTCCGTGTAACAGGGTAGGTTGAATTTTGTATATTTCCACATCTTCATCACTTTTATCTATCACTGTTACTCCCAGTGACTTACTTTCATTTATCCTTCATTTATCAGTGAGAAACCACTTATGGAATAAAATTCTTTATCTCATTATTTTAGAAAATTATAAAAAATGCCCAGACACGTCAACTTTGGAATTGAGTTGTGCGTTATGTGAACATAAATTTAAATGTACAGGGTGATTCACGCAAGTATGCCATAGTCGGTGTTTTTTTTAATAAAACACCCTGTATATTTGCATATTTTTGAAATCCTCTTAATGAACCGATTCCAACAAACTGAATAATGTATGGTCAATTATGAATTATGCAGGGTGAAATTTGAAAATTAATAATTTATTACACTTGGAATATTGGTACTTTTTTCAATCAGCTAAATATGGGTTTATTAAAAATATAAACTAACTAATTATTAGCCGTATTTGTATATTAAACAAAACCTGCTACGCCCATGAATTTTATCATAAATACCTAAAAATTGCCTAAAAACGCCAATAATTAGACAAAATCGGTGGATAATGTGGATTGTTTTCTATTCTGTCAGTTGACAGTGTTGACAGTTTATACTGAAAAAGTAAAATCTTTGTCACACTCTTTCCTTGTCGACATAATAATGATATATTTAACTGAGACTCACCGAATTGAGATTTTAATGATGATCGGATACGGGGATAACTGCCGAAGCCAAGTTGAAGTGGCAAACTTATTTAATCACAGGTAACCTCAATTGCCTAATATTTCAAAAAGTACTGTGTCTAAAATTCATGCACAATTCAGAGAGCTTGGACATGTCAAACCATTGGAAAGAAAACCACACTTCGTTGAAGATGATGTGAAAGTAGATATTTTGTTAAGTGTCGAAGAGAATCCAACTTCAAGTAGACGTCAACTTGCCCGTGAAAATAATGTTAGTCATACAACCATCCTAAGATGTTTTCATAAAGAAAAACTTCATCCCTACAAATTAACTTTTGTGCAGGAGTTAACAGAAGACGATCCAGATCGTAAAATGGATTTCTGCGAAAGATTGATGAATAAGCTGAACAGAAATGAGATAGCTCTTGGTACCATTCTTTTTTCTGACGAATCAACATTTACATTGAATGGAGAGGTAAACCGACAGAACTGTAGATATTGGTCAGCAGATAATCCTAATTGGATGCGTGAGACACATACTCAGTACCCTCAAAAGGTGAACGTTTGGGCCGGTATCATAGGCGACCATATTATTGATTCTATATTTATAGATGGAAATTTGACAGCTGAAAAATATTTAAATATGCTTAGAAATTAAGTTATCCCTGCGTTGGCAAACTTACATATCAACGCAATAGATCCTATCTTACCGAATGAAAATGTTTGGTTCCAGCAAGACGGGGCAACACCCGATTATTAGGCTTTAATGGTAAGAGCTTATTTAGATGAAATCTTCCCCAATAAATGGATTGGACGAAGAGGTACTATTGAGTGGCCAGCTGGATCGCCGGACTTTACGTTTTAGATATTTTCTGTGAGGTTATCTCAAGAACAAAATATATGCAACACAGCCAACTAGCATTGTAGACCTCAAAGACAGGATAACTACAGAAATACGGAATATTTCACCTCAAACTTTAAACAAAGTTAAGGAGGAGTTCTATAGGAGACTGTGCTATTGCCAACAACTAGGTGGAGAACATTTCGAGCATTTATTTCAATATATTAAAATCAAATACATCAGGCATTTTATGTATGTGTTTAATAACTGTAAAAATAAAAATTTCACCCTGTATAATTCATAATTGACCATACATTATTTAGTTTGTTGGAATCGGTTCATTAAGAGGATTTCAAAAATATGCAAATATACAGGGTGTTTTATTAAAAAAAACACCGACTATGGCATACTTGCGTGAATCACCTTGTACATTTAAATTTATGTTCACATAACGCACAACTCAATTCAAAAGTTGACCTGTCTCGGCATTTTTTATAATTTTCTAAAATAATGACAAAGAATTTTATTCCATAAGTGGTTTTCACACTGAATATGATTCTCTAGATTTCTAAAGATTTGTTTTAGTTGATTTTGAGATCTTGTTATTATTGCGGTGTTGTTTGGATAGACGGTGTTTTGTAATATACATTATCGATTTTGGATCTATTAAGCTGTCTCTAGCATCAGAATGTACATGTTCAACTTTTACAAGCAATTCTACCAGGATCACTCCATGGCATAACATAGTAGTTATGTAGCTTGCATTTTTTCTGATTGAAATATGTAAGAAATACTAAATGATGACACTTAAAACGTGAGGTATTGAAGTGACACACAAAACTACACGCTTACTGGACTTCTCTTCCAAGACATTGGTTTTTCTTTTTTTTATACAACGAGAATCAGTTTTTATTTAGACTATTTATCCGTATTCACTGCTGTTAGGTATTCCCGTATGTTTTCTTAGAGAATTTATCGACTTGTAACAAAACAAGTCCAAACAAAATGTATCTGAATCTTTTTATAGCGGTATTAATTGGAAACGATGTACAATTGCTCGTTTGGCTATCAACATATCGAATTATATTGTTGAAAGCATACAATTTTTCTTCTTTTAAAAGACAACCAACGTGATATGGGTATAAAGTTGGATATTCTCTACATGAACAAAACCAGGGGAACAAATAATGTAGGTTACTTTGAACAAGGATGTTTCTTGCTATTCAACCACATTTTCGAAAGATGGCGGACTAATGCAACGTTCATTATCATCAAATTTTCATTATATCATAATTACATTTAGGTACATTAGAAAAAGTTGATTACTACAGTTTCCTAAATGATGTCCATGCAACCACATTATTGAATTTCAATTGAATTATTGCATCAATAAGTTGGTCTTCTTTCAACTAAAAATTATAATTAATTATATTTTCAGTGAAAACCCTGAAAGCCCATGCGCCAAAAATGTTTCAACTGCCATTCCTAGGCTTGTTTTGATTTATGTTTTGGCAGTTTTCAGTGTTATCATTTTGAACAATAATAATAACATCACCATAAAGCATTTTTGTTAATAATTTTCAAAAATAATCATGGACCAAGCAACATTAATTTACTTGGTACGTCAATATACTTATATTTATGTCTAAAAACACCGAGAGTACAAGAACAAGCAAGCAAAGCAAAATGCTTGGTCATTACTTGCCAAAAACTGCTCAAATAATGGATATGATCAATTATTTCTCATTATTTATACCTTCCTTTTCGAGCAAACACTAATAGTTTCAAAAGTAGTGAATCCGATAATATTCCAACACGTTTTTGTCTTCAGAATTTCATAAATGCCAAATAATTTTAAATAACCGACTTCCCAACACAACAGCAAAAGATTCAAATATGACACTTATCAATTGCCAATATTTTCACTCTTGTTAGCTTATGCGCAAATCCATAATTAACTCGTTCCATGAACTGGTTTCATTAGACAGTGAAAGTGTAGTTATAATATGAAAATGTAATTATAATGAACGTTGCATGAATCCGCCTTAAAAAGTCCCCCACTCCTCCAACTATTTTCACTTTGGCAGATTCTACTAGATCCCGTTGATAGAGGAACGGATCACAACGTCAGTACTCCAGCTCCTCTAGCTAGTAAAAGGAAGGAAGACTGGAATACATCCATTAAAGTAGTAGATTAGAGCAAATTGATCCGTACAAAGTTCCTGGATCAGATGACATACTTAATCCTAGTGCATCTGCAGCAGCTGAGAATAAATCTTATTCCAGTACTTTACAAACTCCAGGCCAGCCGCAAAATGAGACGCAGCTTGGTGAGGTGACGCAGCGTGGGTCACGGCGAGTTTTTGTGAACCTAATAAAGAATGTAACATGCGCATATTCCTTTGCAGCGGGACGTGACGCAGTTTTGGTGCAAAGTGACCTTGCGGAACGCAGTGTAGTTGCCGCAGTTCCTTTCAGAAGATCACGGCTCACGGTGTGTTTTCAAAACAATGGAAGAAAAATTAATCGGAGCTGTGGGGATTCGACAAGCTTTGTACGATACAAGTCATGTCGAGTACCTACATAAGGACAAAATAATTGGGGAACTTTTTATCACTAAATTCTTGAGTTAAGACAAATTCTTCATGATTTTTTCTTTTTTTCACGTACAAGCTTCTCACTGACTTTTTATTAGTCACCTGGGAGATAAAGGATATCATTTTGAACTCGAACTCGTCTTCTGAATCAGATTCAGAAATAAATAGAGAATCTATCAGTGCAATAGCAGTTGTCATGTTTCAGAACTGTCTATGCTTCAACGTGAAAACTACAATCGTATTTTTTGTACGGTCTCGCCGTGACTAGCTAAACTCCGCGTCGTATTTCAAGCCGAGTTTGCGTAGCAGTTTTCTCCAGCCATAAATTGGCCGTGACTCACGCTGCGTCACCTCACCAAGATGCGTCTCACTTTGCGGCTGGCCTTACAGTATCACTGGCGGGCCCTATAGATCCACTCACCACAAACCTAACGTATTCCAACTGCTTGGAGAGAGTCATTTGGGTCAGTAGCTCTGTCTACTTTTATGTTGAAGATAATAGAGGAGCTAAATCACCCTTTTGGGGTAATATTGGAAGAACGCCGACAAGAGATGATGCTCCTGAGATACTAAAATAGGGTAAGAACAAATGAATTCCCAAACCAGAATAAAACTGCACTGAGAGTATTAACAGATGACTCGATGGGACACTGTCGCCTGAATGGGCACCTTCAAAAGCTTACACGACATACCTACTCTCGAATTGCATAACAAACAATTAAGAATCCTAGGGCACATTGAAAAGAAATTATCTGGACATCTATTGATAACACGCTCTACTTACATAATATGACATTTGTTACAGAAAACTGTAAGTTAGAGTTACTCTATTCAAATTATCAAATTTTACTGGATAGAAACTCTTAGTATATATTTATTATGTTATTATGAATTAATAGTGTTGGTCTGTATTGAACACGTGCAGTAGTTGCACTATGACCTTGTAAAATATAGAAAAATGCATAATCCTTCTCATTAACTCATATATTCAATGATTGCTTGAAATAACTATTAAATACACATTAGTTTTTACTGCCAAACCCGCAAATTTAATGCGGTTAATATTTATAAAATTATTCATAATATTTTGGAAATAATCATTCAAATGAATCCATTTATTTTACACTTGGTAACTAATGATAAAAGCTAAATCATTTTACACTTGGTAACTAATGATAAAAGCTAAATTAATTTATAATTATAGAATTCGATACTCGACGCTGTGTATTCAGTTACATTGGCGAATGTCTTTCATTGGGATTTATCTGTAGATGAACATGAGGATAAAACTAAAAGTCTTATAATATGTAGCTATAAAGTAGATAAGCCTCAGACTGGAAATGTTCTCGATTTGTTCTAATGTGGTTGTATAATTATGATGATGCTGGAGCTATTCATTTATTTACACTTAGGTAAATGTTAATACGCATTGTAGGGAAGGTTAAATTATACTGGGTGTAAAAAAATATACTACTGCCTAATATTAATTGCGAACCTCGGAATTTCGCAGCAACTTTTCTTTATTAGAAAGTGCCAAGTTTTCTAGATTGTCTTGAAAATACCAGTTCCCGATTGGGTAAGCTTAAGTTCGACCTAACTTTTCGTGGTTGACAGCTGATTTCACCTGAAAAGCTTGTCTATTAGGATGAAATTTTCAAAGTTGTTTTTGATATCATCGAAATAATAGACTTGGAATTCCCGAGACTCAATCTTACCATTTCCAATAAAGGAAGGAATTGGCATTTTAACGAATATTTCCAGTGATAAAGCAATGTTGATCATGTGTTTTACGATTGAAAGAGGAAACTCTTGAATTTCGAAATTATTTTCAATATAAATTATTACCACAAAACAGACAAACCCATAGAAGTGAAAGTCCTGGGTCAAGGTATGAAGGAAGAATTTCAGCGATGGCATAGGATGGGTTTGGAACTAATTTTAATGGTTTTTTGTATTTTCTTCTTTAAAAGGTTACACATAATATTGTACAATAATTGCAATTGAACGATTTTGCACTTTCATAATAACAGTATTCTTTTAAACCGTCCAGATGTTGTATATAAGGAATGATAATGGAAGTGAAATTATTTATAATTTATTAATTTTATAACCCTATTATGTGAATCTCTTATTTTATTATCTTGTCAGCACCTAGTCACGAATGCTTATTCCTTATATCATACCATTTTTTGACTAATAAATTGGGGCATAATATTTGTTTCCCTTCCGTTATCACATTCTCCTTCTTGCTCGCTTCCAGAATCTTATCCGACTTCTACATTGTCAGCTATGTATTCGTCTTCTTCGTGTTCAGGTGTTCAGGAGGGTCCTTATCTGTTTCTACTTGGAAGTATAGGTTTAAAAGTCGACTTTTTTCCTGTTCATGACTCATCTTGGAACTAAAATTCACTACAGTTATATACCAACAGGGTCAATAAATAATAATAAAATAGTTTTTTGAAAATGAACGAAGAATTGACAGGCGAGAATAGGCGATTTTGGCCCGCTTTGGCTGGTAGGGACTTTGGTTAACCAATTGGTAGGTCCTACCATGGTCCTACGTCACCCCTATGTCGTAAACTACCAATAACAGGCGAAATCGTTTAGTATCCAGTAGGTAGGTACAGCTGATTGATGAAATTGACATTTATATATGTATTGGTTGGATTGAAGTCGTTTATTGAATTTTTATATATTTTCTTGGAGTTTTGAGGTTACATCCCCAAAAAAAATTCCTATTATATTATAAGCTAAAAAGCGACAAACGCAGAAGATCGTTGCTGATCAATTAAGACACAAAAAGACAAATACTATTGAGGTAAGCACCAAAAAAGGAAAATGACAGCTTTTTGACATTTATAATAAAATCAACAGATTCCATTATTAGTACACGGAATAAATAAAATACAAACAAAACTTGAAAAATGAAAAATTCTTTCATGCGACTTTTTTTGTTTACGAATAAAAAGAAAGACAAAAACCACTTTAGAAAAGGATAGTAACCGATCAGTAACCGTGCTGCAGATATTGGTATGTGCTTTAACCGAACAAAAAAAGTACCAAAATTACCGTGACGTCATCGTTTTTCGGAATGAAATCGATTGGTATGTATTTGACAGACCAAAGTGGGGTACCAAAGCGGGACGAAATCGCCTTTTATTTATAACTGCTAAACGAACAACTGAACACACATTCAACAACGATACGGAATTCTAGGAAGGTACTGGGAGCTGGAGATTTCGCAGAGTTGTCAATGTTTTTATATTGCTAGAAATCTATAACACGGTCTGACAAAATTATGTATTTTATAATTTTAATATTCGTATTTCTATTATTAAGAACTTACTGGATATTCAAGAATCAAATTCATGAAATGCAATTATTTGAGAAAGGCAACAAGGATATATTTATTATATTATTAATATAACCGTAATGGGGGAAAAGGAAATTGACGACAAAACAAAATTAGGAGTTTATAATTGCATAACCCTACCTACAACTTTTGGAACTGAGACGTGGGTCTCCTTACAAAAGGACAAACCTTCGATAAATGCAGTGGAAATCAAATATTATTGTATAAGATCGCAAGAGTAAGTAAGTAAGAAAAAGTAAGTAAGTATTCGTATTTCCACTATGAAAAACATCAGCATGGGTGCTGAGTTATAAACGAGAAAATCAATAAATCATATTTCTGAATCTTTAAAATGATATATTTAACTGAAACTACAAAAGAGAATCATTCATTGTTTTTTTAACTTCCAAAAATATACTCATATATAACATTTTTCAATATGTCTAAGAAAAATATTAGGCTAATTTTCAAACTGAGGACATTCATCACTTTCATTTCTAAGAAAATAAATATCCATTATCCAATTAATCTTCAACACTAGATTAAACATCACTCTTCAAAAGTTACATAATATGTTCTGCTTTCACATGTAAAGATGTTATTTTAACGTTTATAAGATATTCTAAAATTAAGTTTCATCATATTTCATAGTCGTATTTTTCTATAACTGGGTTATTAACTGAAATAGTTTTATAGTTAAGCCGTATTTTTTCCATTTCCATAATTGGTATGATGTTAATACGATTGAAAATAAAATATTTTATTGAGGAAATGTCAGATCGTTTTGTGAGGTAATGAAAATTGATATTACACCTTAAGAGTTTCGTGCCTTTCTCGTTATCACTTTGAAGTGCTTATTAATTACATGTTTTTAGATACCGGTAATTGAAATAGCACCATTTATCTTGTGTGTGGTTTGATTTTTCTTGCTTAAATTTACTGTTTGGACCCTCAACCGTACGATTACTGTATAAACTTTCAATTCTTTTTTCTCTACCATTTTTCAACTGATATATTCTTTTTCCTTCGTTCTTAAGATATTGCCCATCTCTTTTTCGTTGGCGCACCAACAAAGTGGCACATTAAGTTTGTCCAGTTATGAAATATTACTGCCAACTACGTATTTAATAATAATAAATGACTTTTTTGCGCGATCCATCTTTTTTGTTTATTTACAGTATCGGTTGTCATGTCAGTAGGTTGTGTTTACTGGTTTCTAAGTCTAACACGTCGGTAAGTGATTTACTTACTGGACGTCGGTAAGTAAACTACGTCCCAGCCCTACATACATTGAGGTGGTCCTAAATAATATATTACTTCATTCACTACACAAAAGAAACATAAAAAATAAGAAGATTGATATTTTTTAATGAACAGAATCGAACAGTACAATATAAAAAGTAATAAATAGCACGAAAACAATTTCACCAAAATGCAAATTATATTTTAAATTGATCGAGAAGTATAAATGTCACTTTTGACATTTCGTTCATTTCGAAGAAATTTTAATTATTTTATTCGAAATTCGAATATTTCAATACGATCGCGCAAAAAATGGTATAAGCATTTCGAACGTTAAGGGTAATACCGGTCTCCAGCAAAATTGGAGGCTGAGCGTAGCGGTTCATTAAAATCCATATACAACTGCGTGTCGTCCGCGTAATAGTGAGCCTTCATACATTTCAGGAACTTGGAAATTGGGATGTGTATAGGGAACATAGCAAAGGACCTAAGATGGATCCTTGCGGAACCCCACGTGTTAGGTACATTTTCTTTGACAATTTGTTATTTAGAAATACTCTTTGAGATCTTTGATCTAAGTAGGACTGCAACATTTTTTGCGCTATCAAAACACATATAATTACATAATGACAGAAGCAAAGAGTGATTAATTTCATCAAATGCCTCAGAGTAATCCAATAAGATTAAAATGCAAAGTTTGTTGGAATCGATATAAGAATAAATGTCATCTAAAACTTTAAGGAGTGCAGTAGTGTAGCTATATCCTGGCCGAAACCCAGACTGGTGTTCAGGTAATAAGTCGAATTTGATGATGTGTTGACGTATTTCTTCATCCATCACTTTTTCCAGGATTTTCGGAAAAGTACACAGTAAGCTTATGGAACGTAGATCATTGCAATCGACAAGATTGTCCGTTTTTGGTATGGGTAGAACCTAAGATTTTTTCCAAATTAAAGGAAACGTTGAATTTTATATACAAAAATTATATATGTGAGTAATATATGCTAAAATAAATGGACAACAATGTAGAATCATATTGGTGTTTATATTATCAGGTCCAGTAGCATTTGAATGTATAGAAAGTATTTTTTCGTGAACCTTCAACTCATCAATTTCCGTGAATTTAAAATTATCGACACTCGGCATTTTAGTTGAGGAAAAGTTGAAATATGATTTATCCCATCACTTAAGCTGCCTGAAAGACTGTTCTATGTCCATCGAAACAAATTGTTTATCCAGTTTTATATAAAATCACTTAAAATCACATTCCCACGTATCTACTGTTAATACACAAATAGCAGCTTATATGTTATTTAATATCCGTCCAAGCTCGGCTGGATATCGATGAAACTCGTCTAATATGAAAAGCAAACATGTTTTGAGGTATGGGTAAGAAATATATCTATGTTGTCCAAAGTAATTGCCTCCTTATTAGACGTATCTCAGGTATGTAGTTAATTATGTTTTCCAAATAAATGTGTCTAGTGCCATAAACTTCTTGTTTTGGTGACTAAAAAGATCGCATAAGGAATGTGGTTAGAAGTGAATATGGTTATATCATAATGAAACTCCGTTATTAAATAACAATTATTTAAATTGCAGTAGTGGTTTTTGTATTAAAACTTGTTTATTTTATTCTTAGAAGAAATTTTATAGGAGACAACAGATACGAACATTTGGGAATACACGAATTAAATCGTTTAAAAAAGATAACAATCATTATGTCGATGTTACAAATCTGTTCAAAAACCTATTTCAATCAGATAAATATACATTATTCTATTCCATGCCTTATAAATCGGCTAAGAATGTAGAGCTGTCAATACCTCATTATTGTAAATGATTATTTTTGTAAATGGCTACCTAATAGCTCCGTTAATATTATTTTCGATTGTTCCTAATGGTTATCACGCTGTGCTATTCTAGAAAGCCTACAAATTTGTCAATATTTTGTTCAGTTAAGTATTTCATTCATCGCTGCTCCCAAATACATAAAATTATCTACTTTTACCTGCCTTTTATCTGTTCCAAAACATACTTAGTTAAGAAATAGTTAAGATATCATTAGAAATATATTAAATTCAATATCTTTCCACCTACAAATAGTTCGAACGAGTAAATTATATATTTTATCTTCGATTTTATTTGAATCTACACAGTTTACGGTTGTACGTGTAGGTGGTACCTTATGTCGTTTTTATTCGCTTAATTGGCTTATTATTTTGAGAAGAGACACCTGAATTCGGTCCTAAAATTCGAAACCTGCTTCTAGCGGCAAGATTACGTGACAAAGATAAGTGAAGTTAATATGTTGCAGGCGTGGTAAATATTTTCGAAAATTGCCCTAATAAAATGAGGAAAAAAAGGTTAAAGGTTTCTGTGATGTATTAAGCGAAATAATGGTAAATTTAAAATATCGTATTTAGTGAAACGTTTTACCAATACCTACATATCGAATATGATAGATTTTTTACTATTACAACGACTTACAAAATATTTTTCCAAAAACAATGACCGTTAAATTAAGAAGAGATAACCACTTTAGACATTTTTATGGTGTCACTCTCAATATTAACGTTATTCCAACTTGAAAATTTTTGGAGAAAAACTAAACTTAACTCAACCATAGTTCATTTGATGAGCAGGAGGAATAATTTGAGTAGCCTTGCCCACACCTCTAAAAGTTACCAGATTTGTTACTAAAGGGTGTGTTCCGAAAAGTAGTCAACAGTCGTGTTCCAAATCTATTAAATATGCCTTCTACTCGAAGTAGAAGGATACATAATTGCAGATATTTAATACAAATGCCTACTGAAGTTTTAAAAGAACAGTTTCAACGAAACTAAGTGAAAATAATAGCTGATGTCAATATTAAAAACTGGGCGAAATCTGACCAATCAGAGGTCTACAGAATTGCCAACTTAAATTCAAATTACTCCTCCTGGTTTTTAAATGAGGTATAACAAAATATTAAAAAATTTTTTTCATTATATTGAAACGTCAAGCTCGAATAAACTGTAAACAAAACCAAAACACTCATATACACTATAGACTTTGACAGTTCTTCAAACTTTAAATTCGAATGGCCTTTTTGTAACTGGCTATTGATTCATAAAACATCTAAATCAGTAGCTACTACTACTACTAAATGTACAGGCGAGCCTTGTCCTGGACAACTCAAGCCAAGGTTCCGACACTGAGGCCACCGGCGGGACCATTGTGCCATTCCTGCTACCTAGTCATCCATGAAGCCGAGCCCTTCAACAAAGGCCACAACCTTTTTCAGTGGATGCCTGCTTGTGTCTCCAGGAGCCATGACAGTGACTCCGAAGATTCACCTGCGTAATACAGCCCAGTGTGGACACTCTAAGAGAACATGAACTGACGTTTCATCAGTCATGCCGCAACCCCTACATAGGGAACTTTCCTCTACTCCTAGATTGTAGAGGTGCTTCCTCATACAGCAGTACCCTATTAGGAGTCCTGCTATCTTCCTTAGCCTACTCCTTGGTAGTTCAGTGGCTGCCCACTCCTTGGTAGTTCAGTGGCTGCCCTGGCGTGTCCATCAGTCCATCCCTTCAGTAGAAGTTTTGATTGTCTAGGCCCCTGCAGTAGCTAACTTCATCTTTAGGTTTGTGACGTATATGTGATGAAAGTTGCAGGCATTTAGGAACTCCTCATTTCCAGTTCGAGTAGTACCAATATATTTAAATAAAGCAGGATATTGGCCCGAGTGAATAAAAATTTAGCTTTTGCTTTAAGTATGAAGTATAAGCTTCAGCTTTTACTAGGTAGATTTGGCTTTTGCTAATAGCAAAACCTAGATATTTTAAGTATCTACTTAAAGTTCTTATTTGGTGAATTAATAAAAAAAATATTTTTATAGTGATAAGGTCTATATTTATATTTTTATGTCCAATCAGTCGGCCGTGAAATTCGATAGACTGTATGTTTTTTGGACAAATTTCAACTGCCGATGTGCAAATGGAAAAGGCAAATATCGCAAATATGATATTATATGTTATCGCAGGTGGGGTGGGGTTTCTATACGGTGTTAATAGCCATGGTGTTATGCCGTAACCTTCATCGCCTAAAATAGGTCCATAGTTCTGTTGACGTCTTCTCATTATACCAAAAATACACAGGGAAATCTATGCAACTGTGCCCATTTGTTGATTGCCTGGTCAGTCGAGTTTTCTGTAGGAAATTTAATCCAAATTTCTGCCTTTTCAACAATTTTTAGTAAAGCGTGGGATATCCTTACATATTGTTGTTCTATAGACTCCTTCTTCTTTTCCGATCCCTATTTCAAATCCAGGATCACTTAGAAATCGTAAAAATATTTGCATTTGTTTTTTTTGGACTCAATGCTTCACCACTAGTCTCCACTTTTGGCTCCAAAATCTATACAGACCGTGGTATTCTTCGGCACGACTTTCTTTTCTTTCGGGATAAAATTTAGAGATCTTATATTAAAGCTGCCAATTAAAAAATATTATGTGAGTTCAACGATAGAAATTCAACGCAAAATTACTATATCAAAACAGTGAATTATTTTGACTACTATCTTATCGAGGCACATTAAAAATTCCCAATAGTACCATGTTTTCACGATGACGACGAAGAGAGTAAAGCAAAAACAGGGCCACGGACAGCTTTATGATATCATATGAGTGTAATGTGTAATTATTAATAATTATAGAACATTTAAACAGTACTATTGAATGCATGCACGTTTCTAATTAATCGTTAACGATTGGTTTCTTTAATTATCGCTTTTAATTTTTTTACACTATCTAGTAAGTCAACGCCAGTCGGATATCTACCCTGCGGGTACTATAAGGATAGAATTACTAAAAAACGTATGTGAAATCCATAAATTTCATGCTGGATCGTGGAATAATTAAAAACAGTAATAGTAATTGAGAAAGTAAGGAATGGTAAGCACACGGGTCCGATAAAATTACAGATGGAGTGATAAAAAGCATAAGACAATAATGAGGAGATGTACTGCTGCAAAAATTCAACACAGCATGGGAAAAAGAAGCCTTCCCAACAGAATGTAGAAGATCACTTAAAGTATCCATCTTCAAAAAAGGAGACATCAAATACTGCAGTAACTACTAAGTTCTTACGTTATCAAATCAAACCAGGACAAAAAATTGAAAGTAAAATGGAAAAACGTATAAAATTCTAGTTGAAGAGAAGAACGGATTCTGAAATGGAATCAATATACCTACACAAGACTGAAAGAAGAAATATTTTTTTTCATTTCCCTCACACCTTAAAGGAAGTGGGCTGATATAGGAATGCCGGAACCTCTTCAATCAGCATTGGAAGATATTTGGATGATTGGGTGCAAGGTATAAGACTGGAGGGAACGAAGGTAGAGTTTGTTCAACGATCCTTTGCCATTACGTCATACATTGTCCAGCTTGCTCTCTCATTCATGAAATGGATGAGACGGAATTATGACTTCATTATAGTATATTAAGTATCAAGAACGGTAAGGGTTGTTTACCGGTCGACAGCAATGTTGCTGGAGACCGGTATTTTCCTTAACGTTCGAAATGCTTGTACCATTTTTTGCGCGATCGTATTGAAATATTCGAATTTTGAATAAAATAATTTAAATTTCTTCGAAATGAACGAAATGTCAAAAGTGACATTTATACTTCTAGATCAGTTTAAAATATAACTTGCATTTTGGTGAAATTCTTTTCATGCTATTTATTACTTTTTATATTTTGTTCTGTTCGATTCTGTTCATTAAAAAAATATCAATCTTCTTATTTTTTTCGTTCTTTTTGTGTAATGAATGAAGTAATATATTATTTAGGACCACTTAAATGTATGTAGGGCTAAGACGTAATTTACTTACCGACGTCTGAACGGTAAGTAAATCACTTACCGACGTGTTAGACTTAGAAACCAGTAAACACAACCTATCGACCTGACAACCGATGCTGTAAATAAACAAAAAAGATCGATCGCGCAAAAACATATTTCTCATCTAAGGTCGACCTAAATTTTATCTGTTACTTTTGACAGTTCAGTTCAGTCATATTTAGAAAACAATTCTTAACATTTTGTCATTGATTATAATTTTGAGGTTAAGTGTAAAATAACATTTAACTAATATAAGACCCACTCACCACAAACCTAACCTAATATAAGACATACGTAAAACAGCAGAATATGTCACCGATTATGACGTAACGGCAACAAAACCATGCACGAAGCAAGTAGATTACTTTTATGTGGTACCTACACATAAGGAGAGCTATATATTTAATTTATATACAACAACTACATTACAATTACATGGATAAAAAAATGTCCAGCACATATCTTTCGAGTTTTTGCTTATACTTTGGCAACCTTCGTTCATGTTTAATGTCTATTGGAAGCGTGTATATTGTGTATATCTTAGGGTCCAGGTAAGTGTGTTGTTTTTTTTATTAGGTGCTATATACTATATGATACTTTATTCCGTGTGTGATACCTATGATTAGGATCGTTTGAGAGAAATTCTCTTTTGTAATTGTCAGCGCTATAGACAACTTTAAGCAGAGTGCATATTCTGCGATGAGAAGAATAAAAAAGTATTAAGTATGTGGTACCTCCGAGCTCATAAAATGGAAAAGAGTGACAGTAAATTTCAGCACACTCCACATTTGGGTTTTTTAAGGAATGGATGTCAATTATTAAGATTGTAAGGCCTCTTTCACACGGTCAGGATATTTATCCGTCCGTATAATCGCCCGGCCGGGCAGCACCCTGGATCTCTCTTCACACGGGAGTCTGCGAAAATCCGGACCACTTGGTGCTAGATACTTCAGTTTGCCGCTGATTGTGATGGACAGTAGACGCAAAAAAATTTTGTTCGCTTTATTAAAACAACATAATAGGCCAATTTGAGTTCACCCTTTTGCTAGAAAGCAGATCCTCGGCAGCTTTGTTCCAGATTTCTCGTTTATCCTGAACTAAACTAATCTGGATTTCAGAATCTATTTCTTCTACTTCGTTCGACATGATCAAATGCTCGTAGCTACACTGCAGAGTACATACACCGTCTTCTCGACAACAGACTACACGCTAATGGCCTGCATACTAGTATAGACAAGTATAGACCAATTGGACGATTGAACACCCGGATCATGTGAACGCATTCATAGCACAATGTGGGCCGCTAGGGAAATTGCCCGTCCGAGCTCCGTGAGTTCTAGCGGGTACATCCGGATGTTTTGAATGCCCGGACGGCGATTCATTCGTGTCCGGAAAGTGTGAAAAAACATATGCTTATGTATGGCTACTTGACCGGCTGACGGGTGAAAACTCGGACGGACAAACACCCTGACCGTGTGAAAGAGGCCTAAGGGAGTGAACTTTTCCTAATTCCAATAGTTACTCGTGTAACTAGTGGAAATAGTGAATATTTGCTGCTTGTCGAGAAGAAATCATGAGCTGCAATAATGCTGAGTGCAGCTAAAGGGAAGTAGCTGTTGCTTCTTAGTGAACGGTCTTCGCCCTTTGATTTTCAAAGGCGTTTTAATAGTATTAAACTATTACCTTTGGCATCTGTAAAAAAATATGTTCTCTACTATTATTCTTAAAATATTTCCGTTGACTTTAAACTAATTCTGAAGAAATGTTGAGATGAATGATGAAAAGCACATAAAATAGAAACAAAACTAATATAAACAAATACAAACAGCCTGAATCGTCAAATTACATAAAAGAACACCGTTAGCGTATAATGCATACACTACTTATTACAATGAAGTTAGCTCAGATTTCAAATAAAAAGATCTTTAAACTGTCTCCCGAGTAAGCTTGATAAATGATCACGTCAACTACGTCATGTTTAAGTACATTACATTCAATCACGCCTAGAAAATGTATACCAGAGGAACTGATAGGAAATCTCATAGCCTTTTTAAGCACATTATTCCGTTCTAGAAATGTTTAAGTACATTATGTTGAAATGACAATGCAAATGAACATGTCAGTGGTAACGTAATATATGTTTTTGTGTATAATGATACGTGTCATCAATAAAAAATACGGTATCTTCCATATTTAGCTCAATAAGTTGGTAATACTGGAACAAGGTTGATATTTTTCATAGGTTCGTGAATTTGTTGAGATTATTTACTTAAAAATAGCACTACAACGCCGTGGTTATGAAATATTGTACTGCAATGACAGAAGTTACATTTTATGTTATACCTTATTCATGTTTAATAATAATTAGGCTGGACAAGTAGTGACCTATCTTGTGATTGACTTGATATATAGAAAAAAAAAAAGAAAAAGAGAAGATGCGATATTATAAATATTAAATCTTATTTATTATCAGTCCTACGGTGATATCCTGGATATCTTTTTCACCATTTGAGATCTTATACAGAGCTATTCAAAAGTCCTCTCCCCCCTCGTATCTTTTGAACGGCTACACTTACATTATTAAAATTTGGAGGGTGGAAATAAAGTGTTGTAAACTTCTCTACGAATGGTAACAGGTGACGTAATAGTAATAGATGACGTCACAGGGCCACTCCGGCCAATAATTTTAAATATGACCTTATGGCAAGTGATATCTCGTTTGAAAGGCGTTGGCATTGGCTACATAGCCATATTAATTTCGTTAGGGCTTAAACTAATTTTGACGGCTAAATTAAATAAATACCAAAATTATTGGAATTATTTTTCTAAATTTAATTAATCAAATATCAACAATGGATTCTTATAGCAAGTGTTCGAAATGTGCTCCGTCTACTTCCTGACAGTAATACATCCTATTAGTAAACTCTTGTCGTACTCGTTCGAATGTGTCAGCTGAAATTGCATTGCATTCTTCAATAATTCTTTCTTTCAAAACGCCAATGCTATCTGGTGCCGTAGTATAAGCCTTGGATGCCAAGTACCCATGGAAAAAAATCCAATGGTGTCAGATCTGGTGACCGAGGTGGCCATTCTATAGGACCTCGCCGGCCGATCCATCTACCTCGATATTCTTCGTCCAGGTAACGTCTTACTGCACCATAATAATGTGCAGGAGCACCATCTTGTTGAAATGTTATTTCCAGATGGCCGAATTCATCTGGATTATCTTCCAGAATTTCAATAATTAACGGCTCAATTACATTTTGTAACATCTCCAGTTACACTTCACCGCTTAAATTTGAATTTGGGAAGACAAGACCAACTATGTGGTTTCCCAAAATACCTGCCCAAACATTGACTTTTTCTGGAAATTGGGTATGTTGTTCACGAAAGGTGTGAGGATTTGTGCCTCTCCAATACCTTACATTTTGTGTATTCACGTTTCCATTGAGGCAAAAAGTACTTTTGTCAGTGAAACAAATTGTTTTTATGTAATGTGGGTTTTGACTAATTTTATTCGTCATATATTCAGATAATTCGAGTCTTCTGTCGGGGTCGTCATCCGAAAGGTGGTGCACCATTTTAAACTTGTATGGATGAAATTTATTTTCAGTTAACACTCTCTGTACTGTACTTTTACTTACTTCACAGATAGACGCAACTTTAGTTGAAAAGGAAGTAGGGTTTACTACCATTTCAGCAACTATCAATTTTTTCATCATCACTAAATGTTGGTCGACCAGATCGTTTGGCATCTTGAACACTACCTGTTGCTCCAAACTTGTGAAGAAGCTCCCTCAAATAAGTTCTCGAGATAGGGCGATCTGGGTATCTCTTATTAAATTAACGTTCCGCTTCATGGAGATTCTTTCTAGATTCACCAATTATTAAGATAGCTGCTACTTTGTCGGCTTGAGTACGTACCATTTTGCCAATGTAAACTCTTAAACGTCTCGTTAAACAATAATAAAATTAAATATTTAAGCTATTTAGAAAAACTTTGCAAAGCAACAAATACTATTAAATTAAAAACGTCAATTTTTTGACAACTAACCAGAGGCGGACTGAAAAATCTTCAATATTTTAATGTGAAATGATAATTTTGGTATTTATTTAATCTATCCGTCAAAATTAGGTTAAACCCAAACAAAATTAATATCGCTATGTAGCCGATGTCAATGCCTTTCAAACGAGATATCACTTGCCATAAGGTCCTATTTAAAATTATTGGCCAGAGTGGCACTGTGACGTCATCTATTACTATTACGTCACCTGTTACCATTCGTAGAGAAGTTCACAACACTTTATTTTCACCCTCCAAATGTTATCAATGCAAGTGTAGCCGTTCAAAAGATAAGAGGGGGGGAGGGGACTTTTGAATAGCACTGTATAACTATGCAATGATATAGGAAGCCAAGGAAAACTATACCTATCTGCTGAACTTCACAAGTATTTACAGTTTAATAGTGGAGAATTCCCTAAATTAATTTGATCATTGATGACTTTATATTGTGGGTCTCTTAAGTGTCTCCTAATTTCATTTATAACATTTTTTTTGTTCGCTCAACTGACCGCGTATAAACTATAGGTAGGTACTGAAGTTAATTGAGACTCCCCTGTTCATACTGTGCTATATTTATATTTCGAATTATTTTTTCTTATTTAACTCCCATACATTTTTAAAACCTTTTGACTTTCCCCTACAGATTTGCATCGTCCACTGCAATAACTAAAATCATAAATCCTCATTATTACAAATAATTGAATTAATTTATTGGCTGGTATTATTCAAATTATAGCAGTTTCCTGTAATTAACAGTATCAATGCTCGTTTCAACCACGCGCATAAACAAGCTATTAAAGCTTCTTGTTGAATTATTACAGTCAGGCTTTAGTTTATCAAAGCATTTATGTTTGAATTTAAGATTACCCTGAAAAATTAATTACCCGCTGTGTTTGTATTCAAAAAATAAAGCGATAGAATATATCTGCAACATTTACGGCATATAAAATAGCCGTAGACACTTCCATGGAATATAAAATGTACATTTCCCATAATCTTTTCAACTGAATAATCATTTTTATAATGTAAATTGTAGGAAATATTTTGGGGTAAGTCACACATGGAATATTATTGATTATCTAGTGAAATCTAATGAAATATTCAATGTAGATATTAGTAGAATCAATATTGATTCTTCGATACCTTGGCATAACGGCTAAAACCCTTCGTACAGACCTTATTTGGCTCCAAGGGACCTATTTTTATTTTCTTAAACTGTCACTTATCAGTAGCGGCGCGACAAACCATGGGGATTAAAGTATTTGTCTAGAAATGAGTTATATTCTTAAATTAAGTGTTTGCATTTGTATAAAATGGAAAAAATTGAGGGGCATGGTCGACTTTTTTGCTGGTTCAATTTGCAGTTGATCGGTCGTTAGAATAAGGACGATAGCAATAGCGTTTTTTGCTTCACCTGTGCAAGAGCGCTCTCACTGCAGCATGTGAGGTTATGCATTTTTGCGGGCTATCCGAGGAATTTACATTTCGACAATTCAAGCAGAAAACGAAAGCTCTATTCAGTGCACTTTAACCAGAGATCTCTGAAGGCTATTTTCGTTCGCAATAACCCTAACCTCTACAAAAGCAATGAATAGAAATTATCTTAGTTTCTACTCTAAGAATAATAGAATTTAAAATAATAAAATTACCTAATAAAAATTAGAATTAATATTGGAAACCGAAAATATCATTTTTCACATAACCCTTAATTCGTGTTTTATCTCCGACATTTTCTTTGGTCAAAAATTGTATTTCATTATCACTAGCAGATGAAAAGGACTCTAGAAAATCTTCACAAAAAGTAAGTAAACATTTGCTGTTAACGATACACCCGAAAGGTGCAGCACTAGTGCGTACCGGTGTATCAAGCAGAAAAAACGATATAAATGATAGTCCTAGTGACCGAACTCAAGTGATTTTTATTGATGAACATCGGAGTTTACTCTATTAAAATATAAAAACAAACAAAAAGCGCGTAGCTTTCGGAAATAATTTCGGCGTTTTTCCTCTCAATGTTCATTCGACCAATGAGAACGGGTTTTTATGAATGATGACCAAAAACGGTAGATGAAAAAGGATAACATTTCACTGAAGTCCGTCCAGTAATACCGTCGTACAGCTTTTTGTATCTGCCTTTTTTGGTTTTAATTAGTATCTAAAGAAAAAAATTATTCAACATAGTGCAACAAAAACGTATTTTGTAACGTCGTCGGTAGGTACGATAGTAGATAGATAATACAGAAAGTCATTTAAAAGTTTGTAAAGAGTTTTCACGCGCTCACTACACAAGAAGTGAGGCCCAGTGGAAATCCTTTGATGTTAGAGGCACAAAATTAAATAACTTTGAAGAAGACAGCTTACTCTGGTATACACTGAGAACCATAATAAATGCTCACAGCTTTACTTGAATCACACTGAGAAAAAGTATTTTAGCATAAAGTGTTATTTCATCAAATTAATGTATTATGTAGGTATTTTTCCATCAGTAACTATTCCCACATTTTTTTTGATAATATAGACGTGAAATAGACCATTTAAGGAATTAATTCCAGCCTACATACAAACATTTAATCGCAATAAGTACATATTTACACTATCTTAAAGGAAGGCTCCTGCAGGTTTGTTTTTTTCTAAATGATTAAACAAAACAATTTAATTTGTTAAAATCCACGTTTAAGAAAGCTACTCACTCGCTGCGTTCGCTTGTTTTGGAAATTTCATCCTCGTGAATAATAGCCATCACTCTGCACTCGTTGAAGAAAATACTATTATTCCATTATTTAGTATGGATCTACATCAAGAAAAAGCCTCATCTATTCAATTTTTTTTTCTGCAGTTTCGCTTCTTATCAGCTGGTGTCAGCCTGTCGCTACAATTAGAAAAGTCTAGTCCACGTCTTGTAAAGCGATTTGCTTTTATCGGTTTGGACGGAAAAAAACATACACAAACCAACAGATTAAGACATATAATGCCTACTAAACCAGTGCGGGTTATGACTTGCAATTCAGTGCCATTCGTTTATTTGGGGCAATAAGCTGAAAAAACCATGGAAACAAATATGATAATGAAAATCTTGGATAGAGGTGTTCCGACGGATTGGGATACATATGAGAAGAATAATAGGCAAACAAATTGCGCTGGTTGAGATGCATCCGTTCATTTTAACGTATCAAGGCGCTGTATTTGCTGATTTTCACTCTTTCCTTTAGCTCTAAAGTCGCTGGTAACATGGAATGTTTCACCCAAGAGGATGCTCAGTCTGTCAACCGTATAACCACCCGTATTCAGAGGTTTTTAAATGTTTTTACTCTCCAAACATCGAAATAGTTGTTAAATGCATTATTCATGATGATAATATGTACATTTAAAATAATAAAATAAGCAGGTTAATTGCATAATTACAAAGAGTGTCAGTTTGACAGTTCAAATAATCCGATCACGATTTTTCCAACGAGTTATTTGGTGAGATTATCTCCTGAGTTGAAGAAACATTCTATTCTAATACACACAGTTCTTTGTAGTCTTTTCCATTAGCTTTACAACTGTCAACTTAGCTATCAGCAGTTTTTTCGATTTTTTATCCATAAAAACTGATAATAACTAAGTCGATAGTTGTTATGTAATTTTTCTACTTGAAATTTATATGTGACATACCAATTCTTGATAGCAATTGGTCAAAATTAATAGGAAGGAAATAATCGCTCTAAAATGGTCACGGCATTTTATAGTCGGTCTGGTGAATTTTCCCAAAAAATTTTTTCGCAACCGAAATGTTTGAAGGTACTGCTTGTTAAAGTTAACACTACTTTTAATTCAATCGAATGGAATAACAACATAAATTGTTAATATCTCGATTGGATATCACAGAAAGGTGTGCTACTTCGAACACTGCAGTTGTTATCAGTTAAGTTGATTTATTTTTTAGTAAAGACTTGTTTCCAGTAGCTCACAGCAATTTAAATGGTATAACTATTGTTCATCTGCAGTGGTATAAATTTAAATATTATTGTGTCAATTTACATATTTTAAACTTATATGAGATGAGTTATCATGGAATTTTTCATTAGAAAATTGGAAAACATTGAGAAAACATATTTTTCAGTTTTATCCAAAATAAAAGGCAGGGAAGAAAACATGTTATAAAAACTGAGAGGGAACAAAATCGAAGAAAAATAATTCTGACCATCGAATTAGAAACGGAAAAAGGAAATAGGAAAATGATGATCTCCTAATAATAATGAAGATGAGGGAACGAAAAGTCTATAATAAATTATCGAAGAAATATGATGGATAATAAGGAAGAATGTCGAAAATGAGAACAAACTAGAACATAATTAGCAAAAAATATCATAATGGAAGTGAAAAAAGCAATAAGATTCTTAGGTAACAAGAAACAAGGCATGAAGACGGAATAACGGCAAAAATTATTAAGAATCTAGTAAGCAATAACGTGAAATCGTGACATAATATCTACCACAAAGCGATAAGGGAATCGCAAAAACCTAGATAAAGACAAGTATTACTTGTAATTTTAAAAAATAGCAACAACAGTGACTGCAAAAATTACAGTGACATCACTCTATTGATCATAGTTAGTGAGTGAGTTCCTGCTCCGATTTCGACTGTTAACTTTATTATTTCCGAACACATCAAACATATTTGACAAATTTTTTATATATAAAATTTAATAATGTCTTGAGATTCCTTATTATTTATGATATCCGTGTGAAAGAAACAAAATTTTATTAATAACCATTGAAAATTCTCACGCTGTCTACGTCGTATAAGTACAAACTATGTATCTGCTTTAGTATACATATTCGAATTTTAAATGACCATATTTTGATGTCAGAAAATTACATTCCTTATAAAAGGTTCATTAACACTATGTTCAACGAAAGTATTCACCAAAGAAAAAAATCTTGAAGTTATGTTTCAATTACCTTTCATTTGCTTCTGGAAAAAAATGTATGTTTCAAGCACATTTTTTGTTTATCATAAATTATTGCAACAAAAAAAGTTTGAATATCTCAACATTTTTTGACTCTATTAAGAATAAGTGTATGTTGAGTTTATCAACTATACCGTGCGTCAATAAATCAAAGTCGAAGTAAACTATCTACAGTGCCCAAGGAGACCTAACCTAACCTCCCTTACACGCAAGTAATTTTCTTTTTTGGGAAGCGAGAGAAAAACATGAGATGCGAACAGCAGGGGCTCCCATACTCTTAACCTCCTCAGCTGCCAAGAATTTTCACAAAGAGCTCTGCAAAACAATAAGTGAAAAACCCCCAATCTTTCTTCACTGGAAAAACCCGGAGGAAGGGACAACCGACTAAGACACAGTGCGAGCAGGGGCTAGATGATATCTTCGCTTCCTTGATCAGGAACTTATAAGAGCAAAAGAGGAGAGGACATAATCCCCCATAGAGGAGAAAAACGGAAGAAGGAGGAGGCGAAGACTTCGTCACCGCTCCCTCAAAAGCAAAAGGCGAGAAAAAAGGAGGGGGGAAGTGACCACCACCTCCTCAGAAGGCAGCTTTGCAGATGCTGCTAAAACAATACGTATTGCAGACCTCCCTGAGGTCTACTATGAGAATACCATCAGTGCAGACAATGGAACCTCATTGGAGAACGCAATAGTAGAAGGAATGTATGCTGAATGGCAGCGCAAGATTCAGTTTGACATTAGCTTCAGACAAGGAGTCGTTCTAACCGATTGAAACACCAATCACTGTGGAATGGCTTCAGGTAATATTATCACAGGCTAAAGGCTAGAAAAAAGTAGAACTGACGCTGTGCTCTGAAGGAAAAGCTTCTGTTTGATAGAAGCACAGAACGAAGCTTTGGCAACAAACCATTAGAAGGTTATCAACCTAACAGGCATAACATTGAGGGTAGGAATGGTCGGACCAAGAATAACGGATACACCAATCTCTAATGGTTTGGGAAAATGTCCATACTGGACATTCTTTAGATTATGCAAACTCATTTTGAAGAAATAGTTTGTGTTTGTAGCCAACTGGCTGCACAAATTGTCTCTCTAAGCTGTAGTACAACTTGTATAAGGTGTGGATCGTTTTCGAAGTGAAATTAGTAAATTTTGTTCAAAAGTAAATTCAGATGTACAGAATCCACGTAGGATAGGACTGGAAAGCGTAGAGAACTAGAAGTATTTGATGGTGTTGTTGAACATAGAAAAATAGGAAGAAGCAATACATGTTACTTACCTTCTAAATACAACAAAGAAAGGAGAAAAATTACAAATAAAGCTCACGAAATGCATCAAAATATATATTTCAACGAACTCATTAATAAAAACAATAATTCTTTTGAAATTTTAGAATGCATTAAGTAGTTGACGTACAAACAAACATTGACTGACAGCTATCACGGTAGCTGTTAGATCTAAGCATTGAAAAAGCAAGACAAGTTATACTTGTTGATGCTGGTTTCTAGTTAGTTACAGGAAATATTTTAACATATAAAAGACGTTCATTCAAACAACAGGTCGTTTAAAAAAACTGTAGTTATGCAGACAGAGCCGAACTAAATTCCATTTTGTAAAAT
>CAJUYG010000589.1:0-84222 GCA_910591675.1 Galerucella calmariensis
TGCAAGGGTCGAAAAAATTGAAAAATAAGAATTTTCAAAAAAAAATCACATTCTTTTTATTACTGTGATGCCATATATCAATGTCTCGCGTTTAAATTTCGCACAAAGGTTGATAATATAATAGTCCTTCGTATTCCATATTCAAAATTCGCCGACAAACGATACAAAGGTCGAAAAAATTGAAAAATACGCATTTTCAAAAAAAAATCACATTCTTTTTATTACTGTTAGTGATGAGCGAGACTGGTCTTGGTCTTGCGGTCTTGGTCTTGAGGATATTGGATAAAAGCAGTCTCCAAACACTATTGTACAGCTCAATATCAACTTAAATTTATACTAATACTCATAAATAACCTTCCTAATACTGAAAATCACTATTTTTTAACACGGCTTTTCAATTTGACACATTTCAGTATATTAAGGTTATCTATGTTGACACAAGAATTGATGACTCACTAATGTGGCTTCTCAATATGGCGACTTCCGTCGAAAGTTGATTAAATCACTACCACGCTTACCTTACCTCCTCTCTTTTACCACCATGGCATTAATAGAGGTCGTTAATGTATGATTTTGTCCAATTTTGAAAACGTTAATAGACATGTTAATACACGGTCGACGGAAAAGTAATTAAAGTGAATTTTTACAAAGGTTTCTTTTTTTATCTTATATTACGTTCAATTTTAGGAAGGTTTTTTTTTGGGGGGACTTTCTTCGCTCCAGACTCAAAATTTTATTGGAAATTTCCAAAAAAGAATCTCCCGCATATTTGACCTCTTAATATAAAACTCAAATTTTCGGGGGATTCTTTTTTGGACATTTTCAACAAGATTTTGGGTCGGGGGCGAAATATCAGTCCCTAACAAAAACAACCTATTCCATATGTACACATATTCAAAGAACATTCCAGTTTAAATTTTTAATCTACAATTTAAAATATATACAGAGTGAGTTATAATAATATATCAATTGAAACAAAAAATTCAAAAGTAGCTCTTTAATAAGGATTGTCCAAACTAGATATTTAGAAAAACACAATCGGTTATCACTCAAACTGTATACAGGATGTTTTCGAATGACAATTACAACGTTTGCATGTAGATACCTCGCGTGAAATTGGACAAAATGATATAAGGATTAAGGGGTCCAGCACATTTACTTTTCGAAATACAGGGTGTTGAAGTTTTAAAAAATTAAATGGTTTAATTCGATAACTTTAAAATGGATGAATAAATTGATTTGACATTTGGCAGGTTGTTTTCAAATGTTGAAGGGCATATGTTGTTGGAAAAATATTTCTAATTTTTTGATCCAGTGGTGTAGATTTGGAAGAATATGTTACCTTTCCCCTCCCATTTTTAACGCCACTGAGATTTGAAGCAATTTTTATTTAATTTTGTATTCCTCGATGGTTTTTACGTGAAAAACGAATAACCTTTACATATAAAAAAAATTTGTAGTTTTCAAGATATTTAATGATTTCATGGAGTCTGCAAGATCACTTTTCAATAATTAATGAAAAAAAATGTGTTGTATTTTTTTCAATGACTCCCAAGTACTTATGGCTGGAATGTGTAACAGAAATTAATTTATGAAACAGCAATGCATCTGAAACATTCGGAGAAGTTTGTTGAAAATATTTGTCCAAACTTGTGATTCTATTTTTAAAAAAATTGAAAGAATACATGCAGCTACAACAATTATTTCCGGCAATCGCCAGTCTTTCCAAGGTATGCGATCTTTGATGAGAAAACGTTGCAAATTATGTATAAATGTAAATGGACAAAATTTTGAATATCTCTTGCATTTTTTTGGCTGCTTAATTATTTTATTAATAAAATCACAAGTTTGGACAAATAGTTTCAACAAACTTCTCCGAATGTTTCAGATGCATTGCTGTTTCATAAATTAGTTCCTGTTACATATTCCAACCATAAGTACTTGGTAGTTATTGAAAAAAATACAAAAAACATTTTTTTTTTCAATTAATTATTAAAAAATGATCTACCAGACTTCATGAAATCATTAACCCTTTGCTACATGCCATCCAGCCTTGTCGAAACTAATGACATAAAGTCAGTCATTCAAGTCGTTTGTCATGCTACACATGCCTATTCAAAATTCGAGTTTCAGTCGCAGGCATCTATAGCATGCCATTATTTTAAAGTCCCATAGCTCGTCACTCATGCATCGCATGACAAAATCAACGATAGATTCGAATTCTACGGAAAAAATCATTTAAGAAACAAATATTATATTTATGTCGAAGTGCGCATGCGTTATATTAACACGTGTGTATATTCAACTATTTCTGCTGTCATTAGGTACCTTCTTATTATTCAATATAAATAAATATTAAGTGAGTTATTTATAATTTAAAATGACAAAAAGGAAATTAAGTGAGAGAGAGCTCGAAACCTTATTATTTAGTGATGATGAGTTTACTTTTGCAAGACATGGTCTGATCACCCTGCGCTACACCTTGGTGAATGTTTCGAAAAATTTCATACTGTACTGGATTTCTAATCATTCTTACTTTTGTATAAGTGGAAAGAATATATTATGTTTGTATTGAAATTGATAATATATTATTTGTTTTTTTTGAATCCCCACAAATCAAGTTCAAAAAACGCTATCAAAAGGTTTCAAAATCAATGCATAAATTCGAGAACCTCACCCTGCTGATTGGATGAAAATTAACTCGAACTATTTTTATTTTCATATTAAAAATAGTGTTTTGTAAGATATACAGTGTGTCCCAAAAAGTTTTATTCAAATGGAGAAAAAGTTTCTTACATTTCACAAAAAAAAATATTCTTGATAAAAAGCTCTGCATGACTTGTAGATCCATAATCAAGTACAAAATTTTTAAAACATTGGCTGGAATACAGGGAAAATCAAAATTATGATTTGGAGTGATAGTAAAATACGTTCAAACTGTAGTGGAGAGCAAAATATTCATTTAAATTGGTATCAAAAAATTATGCACACTTGTAGATTAGTGATTTTTCCAGATAAAAATTACAAGATTATTGTAATAAACACGTCAGCAATTGTTAGATTAATGCGCAGTACGAAACATCGTAAGATCCCGTTCATAATAAGCGCCTGATTTTGTTTTACTCATCCTTATTGCGTTCTGGATAGAGTGCTTTGGAATATCTAATAACTGTCAACACATGTCAAATGTTACATAAATGTATGTGTTTGCAATAATTAGAAATTCCAGTAAAATTGAGAATTAAAGAAAAAATTGAAATTGTTCTCATTGTTGGAGAAAATTATAAAACATGTAGGGAAGCAGCAGAAATCTTTAATAATAGACACCCTGATAAAACAATACATTTCACAACTGTCAGATATGTAATAAATAAATTCAAGAGTTAATTTTTATCATAATTTTTTGCTACTTAATAACAATTTCAATGAACATTTTGCTCTCCACTACAGTTTGAACGTATTTTACTCTCACTCCAAATCATAATTTTGATTTTCCCTGTATTCCAGCCAATGATTTTCTGTTTTTTTTTGCCTTGTCTTCAATTTCTCTCCACTTCTTTCTGTCCTGGCACAGTTTATTCCAGTTTCTAATATCAAGAGTTCTAATAACAATCGAAGCGAGGAAATAACCCAGCGAATATTGATGGGCAATAAGATGTTTTGGAAGTACAAAAAAATACTGAAAGATGGAAATTTGAGTAAACAAACAAGGCTGAAAGTATATAAAGCGTCAATACGCCCAATTGTAACATATGCAGCGGAAGCCATGTGCCTTACAGCCAAGGACATAGAAAAACTAAAAATATTCGAAAGGAAAATCATACGAAGAATCAACGGCCCCAAAAAAATAGACAACGATCAGTACAGGAGCCTTTACAATAATGAGATTGAAGATATTCTAGGAGAAGATATCGTTAATGTAATTAAAGCCCAAAGACTACGGTGGTGGGGAGACATTCACCGCAGACAACCAGAGGAGCTAATAAGAAAAATCACTAAATGGACACAACAAACAACAAGACCAAGGGGAAGGCCAAAAGAAAAATGGGGGAATCAAATAATCGAAGACATTAGAACTCTTGATTGAGGAATACAAAAATGAATAAAAATTGCTCCAAATGTCAGTGGCGTAAAAAATGAGAGGGGAAGGGTAACATATTCTTCCAAATCTACACCACTGGATCAAAAATTCAAAAATATTTTTCCATCAAAATAAGCCCTTTTACATTAAAAAACAACCTGCCAAATGTCAAATCAATTCATCCATTTTAAAGTTATCAAATTAAAACATTTAAAAACTTCAAAACCCTGTATTTCGAAAAGTAAATGTACTGCACCTCTTAATCCATATATCATTTCATCCAATTTCACGAGAGGAATCTACATGAAAACGTTGTAAGTGTAATTTGAAAACACCCTGTATAATCGATAAACTATATACATTTTCCCTATAAACCCGAACTCGTCTTTTTATTCATTTCTCTTTCGTACTTTTCGAACCATTTACAAAACTTTGTCGCGAAAAATTGTCCGAACGCTCTAAAAGTTTTCTTATAACAACTAATTTTAGTCAAACTAAAAACAATTTGGGCCGGTTCGATACGTTTCTCCAACACGATTTTAAATTCGATAATATCAACTTTATCGATATCTTTATAAGCTTCGAGCATCCTTTTGGTTACTTCGATTTCTTGTTCGATAACACCTTGATTTTGTTGTACTGGTCTTGGTCGCGAATGCCAAACGTTCAACTTGGCCGAGCACTTAAATTCCCCCACTACACTATCTAAATTGCTGTGAACGTCACTTTGTTGTTCCATTTTTTGTCTTTTATTACCAGAAGCGCCTTCTTCTTCCACCGTCATATTGCAAAAATCTTGTAGAACGATAACTGCAAAATTTTTCACCGACTCAAACCAAAGTTCTTTAATTTGTTCACTTCTATCAGCAGCGTCGTCTTTTACTTTCTCACTTATATAAACAAACTGGGAGCCCATTTGTACTCCGAATTGTACAAAATTAGCTTGCGTCAACAATTCCACTTTCGCATTGGGTGGTAGCTGGGTGAAAAGCTTATACAATAGTCCTTTTTCCTCTTCTTCTATCAGTTTTTTAGCGTGTTTGCAAAATTTAACAAAAATATTAACCGTAGATTCGGATACATTCGGTGTTATATTTCTTGTGTGTTCAAAAGGATCTTGGACACAAATACTAGCATCTACCTTAAGAGGTACGCTTCCTTCCAGCTTAATCACTGTTTTGTATGATTCGAAACATTCTGGTAAATTATCGGGATCTTTAAAATCGGATTTTTTTACTGTTCTTCCCAAAAACGGACAAATCACGTTGGCGCCATAGTCGAATTCAGCATAATAGGAGAAAAAGTTTAACAATAAATTTTTGAGTGAAGATGATCTGATGTGTGGACAAAACGCTTTCTTATATTCAAATCCACCGTTCCAATGTTCTTGGCGGTTGGTATAAGCTGGTTTAGATTGTAAATATTTCACAGATGGAAGGTTGTAAGGGTTCCTGGAAAAATAAAGATTAACCTTTTAAAATTTTATCGTACGCTCCTGGTATATGGAAATTTTTACAAGTAAATTAACCCCCTCCAAAAAATGTATCGTACGCCCATGGTCTATGAAAGTTTTTATAGGGCATGTCCACGACAGACGACAGTTGACAATACTTCTGAGGGGAGACAAAAAACACCATCAATAATTATCAAACAACAAACAACTATTAACCTATATTATATATTATTAAATATGCAAGCTCAACAATTAAAATAACTTTAAAAAACATTTAAGCAAAACCAACTAAGTAAACTCAAACACAATCTATCATTATAAATCAGCATAACCTCACGATTAAGTACAATGTGTTCTGAACTCTTTGTTTATTGTTTTACCACAGGCTGTTGTCAAAATAGTTTGTGACGTCACGTGGACATGCCCTATGAATATATAAATCCCTTAAAAAAATTGCTCCTACCAAAAATTGACTTTACTTACCCTTGTAGGTAAAAAATAATCATCATACAAAACGAATAATTTGTAAATAGATGATTTTGTCCAGTGATTCGATGAACTTTTGCCCAATATTTAATGATCAGCATCATATGTTTAAGCTTCAGGTCAATGTTCAAATAATATGATATTAAATTACTATTACAAAGACCCAACATATTTCTTATATTGATATCACAGTTGGTGTTCGTTGGAGTATGTACACATTTTAATAAGGGAATCTTCGCTTTACCTTAAAAAAATGTTATCAACAAAATGTCTCATTTTTAAGCATATATAATATATAAATCTGAAAATCCTTACTGATAAAACATCTAAGTATAGATATAACAAAAACTTACCTATAACTAATAGGTTGTGAAACAAATGTGAGTCATTTAAAAGATTCCGCAGCCTATATAAATGTCTAAAATCCTCCTGTTTTGGTCTTCTTATACCAGATATAAATATATCTACATCGCTTTGCCAAAATGAAAGACCAGTAATAGAGGAACCAAATTGGTGTACTCTGCAAGCAGGGTACACCTTCCACAATATGTTATACAGATCCACACAAATTTGATTGCATTTTTGTGCATGTAACTGTGGTGATAGTCCTTGTACATATGTAATAAAACGTATTACTTGGTGATGTAGCAATTCTATATCTTTAAGGTCGTTCATCATTGTATTGGTGACTATTGATCATGATCCCAGAAAAATAGATAAATAAATTAAATTTTATATTCTTGGTACAGAACAGCAAAAAACTTACATTTGATAGTAATTATTCTAATACAGTTTTCTTGCTTGCCTATCAACCACTTTCAGAAAATATTTAGGTAAAATAATACCTTGTTTATCACCAGGACTCAAAATAACATTGTTGACAGATCTGTAGAATTTTAAATTATGGCATACAGCAAGTTTAAAGTTGATATAAATGAAAACTTCAGTATCTTTTCTGATACCACTAGTAATGGTTTTGTCATTTGGCAAGCCCGTAGAAAAATGAATATGATTTCTTTTCATGCGACTTAAACCTTTATTTTTGATACTGTTCCAATATTTAAAGTATGTCCCGTGGATTATATCAATGTCTTCCTCATGATCTAGAGGTGATAAATTTAAAACTCCAACAATCTTAAAAAGGATAAAATTTGTTTTAAAAGTAATTTCTGGATTTTTAAGCATTAGTTACCAGTAAAAAATATTAAATCACACAATAATTAGGTTAGGTTCACATTCTGTCAACACTGTTATTTATCTAATGAAAAATATTTGAAAAGAATATTTGAATGTAATACTTACATCTATCGAATGTCCTTGATTTGCACAAATTTCCAAAACGCCCTTGTTATTTCTTATACTAAATCTTTTTTTATCATTAGTCAGGACTACCCTTTCTATATCAACTAAAGCATAGTTTCCACTTAATTTTTCATGTTTAAGCAGCTCGAATACAGAAATGTAACCATCTGATTTTATTTCAAGTCCTTCTTTAACTGCTCCATGTCTAAGAAGCCAGGATAATATTTTGCTTAAACGGATATCTTTTGATTCCTGTGAATGAAAATGTTTATTTCAAATATAAGCAGTTTCCATGCATTGACGATGAAGATGTTATAAGAACTGCCACTATAAAGTGAAATATATTCACATAACTTACCATGGAATAATTTATACACTACTTGATGTTTACAAACATGTTGTAAATAAAATTTTAAGCAATGACATATTTTAACAACGCCATAAATGCGTTCCCGTAAAGGTACATTTACATTCAATTACGCGCGTGCTTAAGAGGGGCCTCCTCACAGGTATACAAACCTCAAAAAATAAACAAAAATCTAGCTATTTTTGAGTTCAAAATATTTACGATAGATGTCGCTAGTGGTATTAAATCAGCTTTAATTTAATTGACCATTCAAACAAACGCCTCTCCGGGTCAGCTGTTTCGATTAGAGATAATATATACAAAGTTTCGATGTTTTGGTTTCAAATACAATTTCTGCCAGCAGATATTTTTATTTATTTTCAATTTCAATAAGTAAATTATGATTTTATTTATTTACCAGCTAGTATGTTCATTTTACCTAATTTTCTTTTCGTCTTTGTTTCTGTACTTATAGGTTAATTTTGAAATTAAAATAGTATATGAATCATTATCGTTGGTTCTCTATATTTTGAAGTTTTATACCTAACAACAGATATGGATGCTGATAATTTGGAAGTGTCTTCACCACAACAAAAAAGTGGTGAAGAACCTGGGATAATATACCTACCTATCATCGGATTAATATGAACATAACTTTGGCTGTGGAGTCCAACTTATATTACAATATTGAAAATGAACTAGGAAAGGTAAATACAATTTTAAACACAAATAGATAAAACATGTAAAATTTTTGCTATGTAACATATGAGATTATCATGTTCAAAATTGTTTTAGGAATGGGAAGCCTCTCTTGTAAGATCCATGGAAAGGGCTGGTATGGAAGAAAAAGAGAGGGCTACAGAAAATGGACAACTTTGTTTAGATGGCACACCTTGGATCACAGTCTATGTGGATGGTTCTTGGAGTAAACGATCCTATGGCACAAACTATAATGCGCTATCTGGCATGGTAGCTATAATTGGAAAATATACGGGCCAAGTACTATTTATAGCAGTAAGAAATAAGTTTTGTGCTATTTGTGCCAGAGCTTCCAAAGGCAATGTAGTTGTAAAAAAACACATCTGCTACAAACATTGGGATGAATCCGCTACTGCAATGGAAGCTGATATGATTGTGGAAGGATTTAACTGCAGTTAAAAAATGCATGGTGTTAGGTATACTAAATTTATAGCAGAAGGTGACTCCAGTGTATACAAGAATATTATAGTATGTATAAATCACGTCTTGAGAAATTATGGAAAACGCCTCAGGGATATCAAAAAGGATACCAGTATTACACTAGCAGGAAGAAAATTAATTACTATGAAAAAAATTGAAGTTTTGATGACACGAGCAAAAACTTCAATATATGAACATGCCAAACAAGAATTTCCAAACATTGATTGCTTGAAACAAGATTTAAGAAATGGGCTACACCACGTATTTGGAAATCACTCGTCTTGCGGTCCTGGTACGTGCAATTCAATTGGAGACATTACAGACAATATGATTCCACAGTTGCAGTCAACATCTATATTCAATCACCTGAATGGTAAATACAAATGGCAGATACAAAAGATATAGGTACTTACTAATTTAAAAATATACTGGTGGCTATCTTCCTGTAGATGTGTACTTGTGTATATCAAATTTGTAATATGGCTTCCAAGATAAAATTGATTATTCATATATTTTTGCTGAATTATTTATTGATAGAAAATTTTAAAATAATATTTTTTCAGTTTTTATAACTACATGGATCAAGACTTCAATATGTCAATAGAGGTCATCACCCCTTTGTGAGTTTAGGATTGTAAAAAATCAATATTTTTGTTAACTTTTTCTTTTGTTTTTGTTCTGAGGAGAAATCGAAGAGAAAAATAGAAGATGTTCTTCAGCTGCCATGTATTTTAATAAATATGAAGACAAATACATTGAATTTGTAATAATAATTTAGTTTATATGTTTATAAAATATCTTTGATTCATTTATTTTCAATAAAAGCATGAATTTATTTTTGCTGAGTTTTTTTTAATAAAAGGGTGAATAAATAAGCAGACATGCATGTTTATTGCTATAATAAACATTATTATAGCAGCTCATGGACCTAATTAGCATTTCTTTTCTATAATTCATTTGAATGATTGAGAGGGGTCAGTTGAAAATCAGACATACTGTATTATAATGAATATAAAAACTATACCTACTAACTCACTTTGTACTTCAAATTTGTAATACTTGTATTCGTATTCAATGAAATGAAACATTTAGGATGAGCCAATGGGAAAATAGGAATATCCGTTCATAACAAACTGGGGGAAAACTGCAAAAAGTATCTTATAACATTTGGACCAAGTATATCAATCATTATCGTAGGTTCTCTATATTTTTAAGATTTATACCTATCCTAGATTTATAATTGCCATTTATTGAGAAGCAATGATAATAAAATATACAAAGCAAACCAAGCCGAAAATCTAACAAGATTCCATTCGGATTATCTGAATGCAAAAAGCCAATCTTGTCTAAACTATCAGGTGACATAACACATAACCTATAGAAATTTGTTTTTTTTACAACAAATTATTCCTACATTTTTAGCTGAATAATAGGATAATGATATAAATTCATGACACCAGTGAAGAATGACAAATAATTCACTCTCGTTAGCCAATCACATTACATGATTATCAGAATTCACGCTGAAATACCGTTTCAACGTAATAGGTATACCTATCTACTTATATTTTTATAAAATAACTTCTAACTAATAAAAAATTAGTCTCAATAGGTTTGAAATAAAACTCAATTGGCTCTTATTATGGAACAGAGGTGATATATAGATACTATTACAACACGAACACAACTTATACTCTTATACAACCCATTATACTAGGCAACATTTTTCAATTTTTCTAGAATAATTTATTGAATAATAGAATATAGCATAGCAATACCATATATACCTACGTACATTAGATAAAAGAAATTGTGTTTTTGCTCAAGTCACAACAGAATTCAATAAAATACGAAATGTCTATTTTGGTCAATTAGTAGAATGCAATTAGTTTTATTACTATCACCAGTGTCTATACTTTTTATAGACAATGTTATCACCAATGTAGTTTCCATCAATAACTCGGGATGCTGATGTATATAACTAGGTTTATGCTGATGCAATCTATGGCTAGGTACAGGACCCCGGGGGAACCAATAGGCCCCGATATGAGGATCAATAAATATCAGCCACTTCCTGGAATCACTAGCAATAGCTAAAAATATTTGAGGTTTATTTCACGATAGGTACTTGTGGTGAGGCCCATGTGAAATAAAAATAAACGGGGCACAAATTTACTTCTCCAGCATGAAAATTATTTTATTTCAACCGCCTACAAATTCTAACAAGCTCTAAGCAATAAATAAATAATTTTTGAAATATTATTTTTATGTACACAAAACACATGACACATGACAAGACAACGACATTTGACCGTCGTAATCTGTCATTGAAGTTCCATACAGCGCCATCAATCAAGACGGTGGAACAGCTGAACTAATGTACAGATGCGTTCGTTCCCTAAATTTTCCGTGCAACAAATCTCAAAAAATACAATGAATTGAGATTTCATATTCTCAGAATCGAATTGTCTAGGCTTTCTTTTGGGGATAAGGTCTTGGCGTTCAAATTGGTGACCACAAATTGTCAAAACTGTCAAAATCACACCATCACTTGATGGCTTATATCTTTTTTATAACAATCTAAAACTTTACCAAAATACCTCATCCCCAAGACAAAGGTTCAAGTTATATTATGTTTAAATTTCAACTCTCAATTTTACTGCATTCTTTAGATTTGTTGCATACAAAATGACCCAAATTTTGTTGCAAGTCAGGGGTGCCAACTGTTTTGAGCTGTCTAAATTGTGAGGCCCCTCTTAAGCTTAAAATTTGCTCGCTTGACATATGACGTCTCCATGTATCCATTTACATTGAAAATTTCACTGCTTAAGCAAAAGTGAAATTTTCAATGTAAATGGATACATGGAGACGTCATAATGTCAAGCGAGCAAATTTTAAGCTTAAGCACGCGCGTAATTGAATGTAAATGTACCTTAACTGTGGTGGACATCATTGAAATATGACAAAACCACAGGACAAAACCATATAACCAGGGATAACAAAACGTTTTTTGTTATGGTCATAGAGAAACAATTAACACAAAACATTAACCTTTATTTATTATTCTATGGTTATGGTAGGAGAAGTCATAGTTATATGACGTCATCTCAAGAGTGACCTCTAGTGACATAGCATGGGACAAACACATATTCCTTATCTATGGTCTCTATCTGTCAGTCTATAATTTATCTGTCTGTGGTCTCTGGTTTATAAATGGTTTATAACTTGTATAAATTGGGTGAAAGTGGTATGAGAAAACTGTTGTATTTATTTTAAATACGAAGAAAGTTACTTATTGTAAGGTGAAAATGAATGGAATGGAAGTAACCAAAGACCTAAAATGCGACATTGAACAGAATCAAACTCAACTAAAAACCGCAATTTGTCAGCATCAGGTAATAGAACAAAATTTTTATGTATCGTAATAATTTTTAAAATTAAGAATACAGTATTTTGAATGTATATCAATTATATTATTTCAAAATGATTCGAGATATTGATTCACTTTTTGTAAAATATACAAACAATATAAAAAAAGTTTTAAGCGTGAAGGCTGCGTCATCTATTATAGACTGTTACTTTTCATTATTTTTCTTGATTGGTACCTATATTATTCTTTAAAATGTTTCAAAGTAATTCATATAATGATCTTTAAACAACTGAAAATAATGAAAAGTGATATTACAAAGGTTTCTTTAATAATTTAAGAGAAATATCTAGCTGATGAAAGTGAAAAGTACCTATTTTGGTTTCAATACTTATTTTTATCTTCTAATACCATTTTACTACCCTGTAAATATTTCTTCACTTTGTCTGTCTGTTGTACTTAATCAATAACTTTTGATTATTTTTGTACATTTGTTATCTTCCATTTTGCCAAAATATATTGTAATATACAATTTATGACTTTAATTTTTTCTTTTGTTCCTTCAAGTTGCACTTGAGATATTTGTAGTTTAAATATAGATTTTCAAGTAACAGACAATGTTTCGGCACTACACCAAGTCAATATTACGAGTATTTACACCCCAAACAATTTTATCTATGGATATATAGAAAAAAATTTAGGATGAACTTTCAATACTTATTAATATCACCATTTGAATGTATAGATTTATCACTAAAAGGTTGTTGGACTTTTTACAATTATTTTTATGTTGTATCTTCAACTGAAATGGTTAAATTGGTTTTTAAATTTTGTTTCGTGTGACTATAGCTATGTTCTGTTGTTTTAGAACTGCTTGGCTGGGCTCAGTTTGGATCCATATGTAAGTAATTTATGGGTAGTTTTTACAGAAATTCTGGTTATTGCATATTTTTATGACAAACTTATTCAGTTCTAATTTTTACTTTTAGAATGTCAAGTTACAAAAAGAACTCGGCAAAGCAGAAGAAGATATTATTGCTATAGGGCTAGAACAGGTACAATGTTTCTAAAAAATATAAACATCTTTAATAGAATTGTATTTGTTTTATAGAAAAATTTATTGGATCGCTTAAGAGATGAATACAAGGCATATCAAAAGTCTCTTAAAACGAATTTGATAAAAAATGGCTTGGAAGAAAGAAGATTCAATCTGACCAATGCTTTGAATCGGGCCAGAAAACAAAATATGTTAGTAATAATTTTAAATAAAATAAAAACAATTTTAAATAAATTTTTTCTTTCCAGTGTCGTGAGATCCGCTTCAGCGACATCGTTTTCAGATGATTCAGTCGAAAATATTTCTCCTAATTCATCTCCAGAATATATCTCTTTTAACCCCATTGAACCGAAAGATATTGGCCAATTAGAATTTCTTAATTACTTCTCTCTAACCACCCACGAATCTTACAAAGAAATGCAGAACAAAAGGGCTGAAAGGAAGAGACGCAGTACTGCTAACCCACACTTTTTATATGGCAATAAAGGTTGGGATTTTTTGACAAACAACGTATGTATTATGCTTATTTTTATTGTTTTGTAAATGTTTATTTAGTTGTGCTAATTGATAGATTGTTTACTGTACATAGATGTGGACAATTGGAGAATTCAATACAATTCTATCAACAAAATTCAATGTAGGTATTTACTATTCTATTGAACCTTTTCTCCAACTGTCTACATAGGCCAGACGATAGGGGAAACAACTACAAGTAATTAGCAATACGCCTGACTTTTTTTCTTAAAGGTACTTCAAAGTATGTAGATTGATATAAAAAAAAGTTTCCCGGTCTATCGATTTCCCAAATTTAGAAAAAAAAATCAACAAACTTTTTTTTTCGATATTCCTCAATATTTCGCGCTGGGAGGCAGGTAGAGAAAAACCCTGTAGGGGAAGTGTTTTGCAACAAAAAAGGTCTCTTGCGTTTCTTTCGTCCGAGCAATGGTTTGTCCGGAAAAAAAATCATGTATGTGTTCCGCATCCGCACGACTCTATTTTCTGAAGCGCGGCGGAGTACATTATAAACTATTGTACAGTTATAATGTAATATATAAATAATTTTAATAGGGCGTTTTGAAGAGGAAAGTGTCAGCTTTAAGATGGCAATTTTTTTTTGTCATAGCACATAATCATTTTTAGCAAATTACTCATATATAATATAAATATTATATTATATATTATATTTTAATCAAAAACCAAGTATCTCAATAAAAAATATATTATATAATAAGGTGGCATTGGAACAATTTTTCGAAGGATGGAAACTGTTATTTAGGAGGTCTGTTTCATAAATAAAATTTACGGATAATCAATTTTTCATTATTTGGTAAATTTTAGGAATCTTGAATTTACAAGAAAATATATATATAAAACTTTAATAAAACTGGAGTAATTTTAATGGGGTTTGCTTAGAAATGTTAGGGAAACATCTAAAATCAAGAATAGATAATTACAAAATTAATTAATTCACATACATTTTTGAATCCAATGATTTTTTGTATTATAAGCGAAAACAGCAATTTTTATAGATTCGGGTAGGAATCTTCTCTATTTTTTTAAAATAAAATTTGATACTCCTGTAATATAGAGATTAATATTCAACGAACAAAATGTATATAGTGAAAATGTATAAAAGATGATTAATATATAATTTTAAGATATAATTTTTTGCATACTTTTTTCCAATAATAATATGTAAAAATCAATTTATTACCTTTCATTTATTATTTACAACCCTAACTCAGAGCCGGTCTTGGGGTTTGCGAGGCTGTGTGCAAAATTAAATGCGGGGCCAAGAAAAAAAACTTTTATTTACTCATTTTAAATGAGTATTTTTACTTCAGCTACGGCAAGTGCCTGTAAGGTAGTTATTCCCTTATCGTGAAAAAGTCACTCTAGCGCGGGGTTTGCCCCCCCATATATCCGGCTCTGCCCTAACTCTTACCAAAGATTGAAAAAAAAATTCGGAATGAATATTTATATTTTTTCCCGAGATTCAGAAAGTAGGTCTTCCGCCGTGTAGCATAGTCGCGCGGATGCGGAACACATACATATTCTACCGAATTTTTTCCGGACGAACCATTGATCGGACGTAAAAAACGAAAGGTACCTCCTTTATTGCAAAACACTTCCCCTACACGGTGGTATTTTTTATTTTTCTCCACCTTTCTCCCAAAGCGAAATATTGAGGAATTTCTAAAAAAAAAATTTTTGATTTTTTCTCTAATTTGGGAAATCGATAGACTGGTAAACTTTTTTTTATATCAAACTACATACTTTAAGGTACCTATGAAAAAAAGTCAGTGGTATCGCTAATTACTTGTACTTTTGGTCTAAAATGACCCATACCGACTGGCCTAACAGGTTAATAATTATAATCTTATTTACTTTCAGAAACGTAAGCGTAACGCTTTCCTAATATCACCCGTATCGCCTCCTCATACTCGTCAATCAGTTAAGAAAAAACAGGAACGTACATCACCCCCGTTATCTAACATTTCACCATTAACATCGACAACAGTTCCTAAAAGCCCCACAAAACTCGAACAAAACGGAACTGCTCCATCAAAATCACCGTTCGGTCCGTTCCCAGTTATCCCCAATCTTCCCAGTGGCCTTATTATCGAAAGGGTTAGTCCTTCTGGTAGTCTATCTCCAGATAATAAAACTTGCGTTACCTGTAAGCAGCCAGGTAATATTTAACACCGGATTGAGTGGAGTGGGATTTTTTTTAATCGAAATTTTGTTACAGGTGCTCTTACGTTGTGTGAAGTCTGCTCTAATGGTTTTCACATAAGTTGTCACAACCGTCCATTGACTCACACGCCAAGACAATGCCCTAAATGTATATCAAAAGAAACCAGGACCATTGGTTCGCTGAACGTGCCTTCCGGTATGACAGTGTCATACGTTACACCGGCCGAAGTTGCGGGTAAATATTCCATTTTTACAGTAGACTATTTATGGAAACGATTTGTTCCTTGATATTATTAAACATATAATTTTTATAAGCTATTTTCTTCTAACACTCGAAACAACATGTGATAAAAATACGTGTGCAAGAGTTTCATAAAAAATGACAAGTATTCAAGATAATAGTCCGCTAGAATTAGACTAATAGCATAAATTTAGAAAGTGAAAGCTGAAGACAGGGTGTCCACGACGAGTTAAAACTATCTGTATATGGCAAAATACTTATAGTAAAATCATGAAAATTTCTACGTTTCGGTTTTCGGATGCGATCTTTTTAACTAAAATATTTTCAAAGATGGTAGACTTCCGGTTCTACCGGAAGTCGACTGTAAATTTGTTATTTTAAATGGAACACCCTGTATATCAATACATTTTTGAAATCTACGTAAAATTTTAGTATACTTTTGTCTAAAAACTTTTTTCGAAAAATGCATACTTTTTGAGTTATTAATTTTTTTGTAAAAAATTTGATGGTTGCAGACCCTTACAAATTATTTTTTTACGAGGATACCATTAAAGATATGAAAATGGTTTCTGTTCGGTTGCTTTTAGCAAGGTCAGAACTATTTGAATCTATGTTGAAAAATTTTCCATTTTATACAGGGTGTATATAGAAAGTGTTCAAATTTTAACTTCATAAATATCAAATTTCTTTATTTTCTTGAATAGAACCACCCGGTTTTTTCCATTTTAATGCTTTCAGGGGTAAAAAATAAGGCAAATTCATGTATACTTTTCTATACCTAAACCTTACCGTTATCCAGATATTGAATGTTCTGTAAATTTTTAGAGTGCAGGATATCTTACTGCAAATAAAGCACATATGTTCTTGTATTAACTTTGCCATATTTACCATGTATTAAAAGCAAATTTACATAATCTTTTTTATTTCTTAGTGCTTGTATCAACGGGTCAAAATAAAATTTAGACCACACCTCATCTCTCAATTCTATAGGAAGTAGTTAAAAATTAACGGTACGCCGTTAAATTTGACAAAGTTCACGCTTTTATAAATGTTTCAATCTATACATATTCAAGATTATGATTCAAATTTTAACATGTATGGTATCCAATAAAGAGTTTTCTGTTAATACTTTAAAACTTAATATGCATACAGACTAGCAAAAATGGGTTAGAAGTTGTCTTATTTTTAACTGTGCGTTAAAATTTAACATTTGCTTACAGAATTACACCTATAGTATGCATTTTTCGAGAAACATTTTCAGGCAAAACTATACTGAAATTTTACGCAGATTTCAAAAATGTATTAATATACAGGATGTTCTATTAAAAATAACAAAGTTGCAGTCGACTTACGGTAATGGAAATTTTCATGATTTTGTTATAAGTATTTTGCCATATAGATAGTTTTAACTCGTCGTGGGACACCCTGTATATTGTAGGTTCTTTTTGATGTATGATAGTTGTTATTTTAGCGACCTAAAAGCGAATAAGTGTTATAATGTTTTTGCTAAATAATTTTTTTTTCAATTTTTGTCAACTGTTAGTATTTAAGCCGTTTTCGCATCTAGGTAACGTCAGTTTATGAACTTCGTTAATTGCAGAAAAGCTGGAACAAAAAAAGCAGCTAGAAGAAACGAAACAATCGCTAACGGCAGAACTAACTCAGCTACAGGATAAACATTCGCAATTGACCATATCCCTGAAGGATCAAAAAAACCAACAAGATCAACTGTGTATGACTCAACAAGGCACCGAAGATAAAATCAAACAGATCTTGAATTTTATTGAGAAAATAAATAATCCTTTGGGTGCCAGTATTGATAGTTAAATTATTACCTGCGGAATTATTAAATTTTTTATCTAAAGACGCTTTTAAATTTTTGACGTAAAAATATTGTGTGATTGTTATTTATTCGTTATTTCTTACGTCTGATTTGAAAATGTCTTTATAAATAGTATGGAATGATTCAAAATGGCGTAATGCAATACTTCCGGCTGTTGTAAAGTCGTCCAATTTTTTAACAGCCGTGAAGAAATAGTACAACTTTTTGAATTATATCTTATAATTGTTTCATTATTACATATTTTATATATTAAGACTGAAGTATTTTGTTAATGGGAAAATTTTTCAAAGATTTAAAATAAACTTTTTTCTATAATAACTGTTTTTATTCAATAAAATTCTACAAAAATATCACACCTCTCCCGTATATAATAATAACGACAAGCTTATGTAAGCCACCTTGCACATATGTAAACTTGGTTGCCTATAGTTTCGAAATAATTAGGCTGGCAATATTGCGTCATGTAAACAAATATGACATTGACGTGTTAGTAGGTACGCAAACCTCTATTACATGGAGACTAGACATATATATCTAGTCTCCATGCTCTATTATATACTTAATGTCAAATCCGGCTGTTGTAAAGTCGTCCATCGTCATTTTTTAATATCACTTTTTGAATTATATCTTATAATTGTTTCATTATTACATATTTTATATATAAAGACTGAAGTATTTCGTTAATGGGAAAATTTTTCAAAAATTTAAAATAAACTTTTTTCTATAATAACAAAAATATCACACCTCTCCCGTATATAATAATAACGACAAGCTTATGTAAGCCACCTTGCACATATGTGAACTTGGTTGCCTATAGTTTCGAAATAATTAAGCTGGCAATATTGCGTCATGTAAACAAATATGACATTGACGTGTTGGCAGGTACGCAATAATGTCAAAAAAAACAAAGAAAGAAATGTAAATTACGACATGGCTGGTTTTCGAGATATAGATAAAGCATTATTTCCAATAAAAAGTATTAACACAGTGGTACGACTATTTAAGAATCAATTAGAAAGTCCTTCGGATCCCGATCTGGCATTACTTTCAATTGTAGCAGGTCTAATCGAAAATTGTTTAACAAGCCGGTCTAATACCGCGCTTCAAGTATCAGAACCAGTGGAACAGAACAATTTACCGATTTTAGAACTAAAAACAGTTGAAATTTTATATAACAAGTTTCGAAGTATTATGTTAAATGCTGTAGATCAAAATAAATCGAAATCATTTGCTACCAGAGAACTTGTTAAGAAAGTATCAGATGTTATCTGGAATTCGTTGACTAGGAGTTACTATAAAGACAGAGCTCATTTGCAAAGTTTGTACAGCTATTTAAGTGGTAGCAAATTGGATTGTTTTGGAGTAGCTTTTGCAGTTGTAGCTGGTTGTCAGTGCTTGGGATACAATGATGTACACTTGGCACTTTCAGAGGATCATGCTTGGGTTGTTTTTGGTGAAAATGGAACTGAAACAGCTGAAGTAACTTGGCATGGGAAAGGTAATGAAGATAAAAGAGGTCAAGAAATTGGCAAAGGAGTTTCTGCAAGATCTTGGTTATATGTAAACAATAAACCAGTTATTTGTACAAGACATATGGAAGTTGCAGCTTTAGTTTCAGCCATAGATCCATCTTTAAATTCAACACATGATGCTTACGAAGTTGCTTTGCTTCAGCAAGAATTACTGTGGCTACTTTATGGTCTAGGTTGGTAACATGTCCTCTTGAAAATTAGTAATAATTTTTTTAACCAATTCTTTTATTATTTTAGGCCACTTGAAGAAATATCCAATGGCTATAGGAAATTTGGGTGATCTGGAAGAAATTTCTGCTACAGAAAGTAAAGTTCCATGTAAAGCTCTTTTCGAAGAGGCTATATATTCTTCAAGAACTTATTATAACAACCAACATGTGTATCCATACACATATCAAGGAGGGTACTTTTATCGTAATAAAATGTACGAAGAAGCATTTGAAAGTTGGGCTAATGCAAGTGATGTTATAAGATTGTGAGTGTTTCTTAATTCTTTTTAATATCAATGTATAATGCTTAATTTTAGGTATAACTACTCAAGGGACGATGAAGAAATTTATAAAGAATTTCTTGAGATTGCAAATGAATTAATACCTCAAATTATGAAAACCGAAAGCTCGGGATTTAGTGCTAATACTATTCTGAAAAAATCAAAATGTTTTGCTGATTTACTTCGTTTTTATGATGGAATTTGTCAGTGGGAAGAGGGCAGTGCTACCCCAGTATTACACATTGGATGGGCCAAACCTTTGGTACTAACAATATCCAAATTTGATGCTGACGTTAGAGCTCAGGTACATATTGTCTGTGATAAGTCTGAAGAGGACAAACTGTTGAAAAAAAATGGTACATATTTTAACAATAACAATTACGAGAAGGAGAATGGATCTGCTAATAGTGATCTAATTATAAATACAAGTACAAAGAATACTAGTGACAAGGATAAACCACCTTTTCATCCCAGTATCGAAGCATTGACAGCAGCATGTTCGGAAAAAATATTAAATCCAGAATATCTTTTACAAGGGGATGGATCACCATTTGTCGGTAAGTGATTATTTATAAGTATGGAAGGAGAAAATTTTTATTCCAAAATATGTAGGTGGAGATTACCCTGATATATCATCATCTGAACCAGTAGAAAAACTTAACGGAAGACCAAGTACCTCAAAAGACGATCACACTGACAGCTCCTCACTATCAATAGATGAACCGTCACAGCAAGACACGCGGCCTACAGTAGTTCTACACAGCCAAAAAATGAAGCAGCTCAAGGACTTACTGTTGGCCGAAAAACTCAATACGCAAGCCATATCTCTCCACCTGACTGCGCAATCTCAGGTACAGGTAGGCAAGAAAGGTAGGGGCGACGGTCCGGATCACATCAGGCCTAAGCGAGCTCGTAGAGAATAAGCCGGGTAGAAAGGGTAAGAGCAACAAGGTACTTAATTCGTCGTTGTTGTAAAAGTTGACCAGTGAATATTTTTATTTGTTAATTTATTTATTTTTTTGATGCAAAAATGGAACGTTTTTGTCTTTTTTTTGTTTGTTTGAATGTTATTGTTGGTTGATGTGAATTATAGATATCAAGAAATATAATTTTAGTCATTAAAGAGAGTGTGCTGAGTGTATTATTGATTTTAAAAAGGCATCTGCCATTGTTAATTGGATGGTGATAGATGTTGAGGAAGGAGCTGGATTAAAGGAGTTGGGTGAGATTGAGATAGCATACAAGAGGAGGAGGAAGTTTATTGGCTTGTTAGGTTAGGGCTCTCAGCTGGGCTGGAGTGAAAAGCAGACTGGGGTGTTGAAGGAATGTTTGGAAAAAATTGTTAACAGGATAGGAACAGTTGGAAATGGTGAATAGGCGCATAATGAACGTAAAAAAAATAAATGCGTGAGCAGGGGTGTTTCCAGATATATTTGGGGGGTGAAAAGGGGTGGAATTTTGGATTATTGCGATTTCCGGCGAAAGTTGACGTCGTAAAGAAAAGTGGAGAACAGAAAAAATGTAGGTCTACAACTTTTGTGAGCATGATTTTTTCATATAACCTCAAAAACTCCGAGAAAATGCGAAAAACCAATTTTATCGTTTTTTATTTTTCATTTACACAATAATGATTTTATTTAGACAAAACTTGGTGAATGTATACCTTTTTATGTCCGAAAAATCCACAATTTTTTTCAGATAAAAATATCAAGAGACTTTCGAGATAATCACGTTTCTCGGACCAAAAAAATATTTTTCAAATTGAAATTCTTCTTTGGAAAATTGTCGTAGAGACTTCATTCATGTCGCCATTTTTTCGTCTTGAGGTATACTTTCTTGTGAAATGTTAAAAATATAGTCTCCATTCAAAAACATGCTTAAAAATTGGAAAAAATACAAAAGATTCTTTGTTTCATTATTTGATTAGATATTTCTATTTTTAAAAGTATTACTATGAAGATACAAGTCGAATAATGACTGACTGACTGATGCAGATCCAACAGTTATTGCTCGGAATGGTTGCAAGTTTAATAACATCAATATACAAAGGCAAACCAGAATTATCTCTGAATGAATTAAGATTTCAACTGTATATAAAATCAACTGCAAAGTCAACATGTAAACGTGATTATCTCGGAAGCCTCTTGAAATTTTTATATGGAAAAATTTGTGGATTTTTAGGACATAAAAAGGTATACTTTCACCAAGTTTTATCGACATTAAATTATTATTGTGTAAATGGAAAAGAAAAAACGATAAAAGCGGTTTTTCGCATTTAGTCGTAGTTTTTGAGGTTATATGAAAAAATCATGCTCACAAAAGTTGTAGACCTTTTTATGATCTACAACTTTTCTGTTGTACACTTTTTTTTCCGACGTCAACTTTCGCCGGAAATCGCAATAATCCAAACTTTCACCCCCCAAATATATCTGGAGACACCCCTGCTCACGCATTTATTTTTTTTACGTTTCGCTTCAAAGTAAGCTAATTCGACTAGTCTATTATAAAAGTTTGGAAGTACTTTTTGGTTATTTTAAATCCAACTATTTGAAAATCTATTATGATTCAACCGCTTCTGATGACATAAATTTCTTGGTATCAATAATTTGCTATTTACAACTAATGAAGAAAATTTAGTAGAATAGAAAACTATTTTTTGACTTTTTAAAATTGTCGATTGAGACAGTTTTTTCTTTGTATATTGGTACAAAAAATATATAATGCAGGGCATTAGAATACAAAGTACATAATTGGGATAATCAAAAAAAAAAGGATAATATTTTACCTACATTATCATTGAAATGTGAAATTTAAAATTATTAGTATGTCCATTACATCACAAAAAATTATATATACAGAGTGTCCCACGACGAGTTAAAACTATCTGTATGTGGCAAAATACTTACAGTAAAATCATGAAAATTTTTACGTTTGGGTTTTCGGATACGATCTTTTTAACTAAAATATTTTCAAAGATGGCAGACTTCCGGTTCTACCGGAAGTCGACTGCAACTTTGTTATTTTAAATAGAACACCCTGTTTATTAATACATTTTTGAAATCTGCGTAAAATTTTAGTATAGTTTTGTCTGAAAACTTTTTTCGAAAAATGCATACTTTTTGAGTTATTGATTTTTTTGTAAAAAATTTGACCGTTGTAAATTATTTTTTTACGAGGATACCCTTGAAGATATGAAAATGGTTTCTGTTCGGTTGCTTTTAGCAAGGTCAGACCTATTTGAATCTATGTTGAAAATTTTTCCATTTTATACAGGGTGTGTATAGAAAATGTTCAAAGTTTAACTTCATAAATATCAAATTTCTTTATTTTTTTAAATACAACCACACAGTTTTTTCTATTTTAATGCATTCAGGGGAAAAAAATAAGGCAAATTAATGTATACTTTTCTATACCTAAACCTTGCAGTTATCCAGATATTGAATGTTTTCTGTAAATTTTGAGAGATGCAGGTGTGGTCTAAATTTTATTTTGACCCGTTGATACAAGCACAAAGAAGTAAAAAAGATTATGTAAATTTGCTTTTAATACATGGTAAATATGGCAAAGTTGTTACAAGAACATATGTGCTTTATTTGCAGTAAGATATCCCGCATCTCTAAAAATTTACAGAAAACATTTAATATCTGGATAACGGTAAGTTTTAGGTATAGGAAAGTATACATGAATTTGCCTTATTTTCTACCCCTGAATGCATTAAAATAGAAAAAACTGGGTGGTTCTATTCAAAAAAATAAATAAATTTGATATTTATGAAGTTAAACTTTGAACACTTTCCATACACACCCTGCATAAAATGAAAAAATTTTCAACATAGATTCAAATACGTCTGACTTTGCTAAAAGCAACAGAACAGAAACCATTTTCATATCTTTAATGGTATCCTCGTAAAAAAATAATTTGTAAGGGTCTGCAACCGTCAAATTTTTTACAAGAAAATTTATAACTCAAAAAATATGCATTTTCAAAAAAAGTTTTCAGACAAAACTATACTAAAATTTGACGTAGATGTTAAAAATGTATTAATATACAGGGTGTTCCATTTAAAATAATGATTTTACTATAAGTATTTTGCCATATACAGATAGTTTTAACTCGTCGTGGCACACCCTGTATAGGTAAAATTATCCATCAAATATTTGATGTGATTGCACTTTTTTTTTTAAATAAATTTATATATAACCTTGCCATTTTAGCTTGTAATGTCCACAGTTTTAAAATATTTTTTTTATATAATATGAACAGTATTATTATGATTTTAAAGAACTGACAAATTCTCTTGTATTTATTTTAAGTTTATTTAAGCTTTAGCTGCAGAAACCCAGTGAATAAATGGTAAGTGTACAACAAGCAAATGTGCCATTGAAAAATAATACGAATATGTACAAATACCTATAGAAATTTATAAAGTAACTTTTGTTTATATTTTAGTTTATGTTTCATCTTTTAAATGATTTTCTATTATACATGTAACTCAGATTATTTTACTCCCATACGGTATTGAAAATATACCATGAAAAGCCTGTTGTACATGCTACTATCACTCGAAACACAATTCTGTTTTATATTGGAGCTAATGCTGTTGTACGTTCTTGCAATAAATCTAAGGAACACTTTTTTCTGTGATGAATAGTCGTTTATAATTTCAGTCGATAACTTTTTAATTACATTTTGGATAATTTTCGCAGTATGCTTAATAAAACTTTTTGATTCCTACATAAACAGTGTGGAACATGTGCATTTCTTTGACAGATACATCCATACTCAATCGGTATATGGCTGAGAAGTCAACTTGCCAAAAATTTCGACTGTCAAATTCACACTAATGGCTACTTGACATTAGACCATTCCAGAATGACGTTACTGTCATATGTCATATTCTATTGAGGTTTAAATTTTAATTCATAATTAGTTCTTAAAATTATATACCATCATATTGTATTGTCCAGCTTAACGGTAACATAAACATTTAACTGCGACTTTCATTATAAACGACTTCATTTTAACTGACACTTTATCTACACTCAAACAGACACTTTATGCTTATAGCGTTTTCTGATCAATGATATATGCACCTCATTTAGAAGAAGAATGACATTTCTTCACTTTTAGTTGTTAAGTAGTATTGTTATACATTCCGTATGTGATTAGATCACATGATATATTTAGGTTGTTGATGCATTCTAATGCATATAAATGTTTTATTGTGTCGGTAAGACTTTACCAGAAACTACAAGATAATATATGCACGATGATTTAAAGTTCTCCAGGTAGAAGGTGGTAACCAAATAAAGATTTTTTCGAAAAGGGGAAGGGTGAATGGAAAGTTTATTTTTCCTTCCCCTTCTTGAAAAATGTATCATTGAAAATTTTGAACATGCACAGTTTAAGGTGCCTCTAGTGTCTTTTAGCAACTCATGTTCAGGGTTAGATTAAAAGTCGACTTCTTCCATTAATATCAGAAGTAGTATCCAAGTGGAAGAGAACTGAGAATCGATAGATAGATTCTATCTAGTTCTGGGTAGAAGTTAGTAACCAAATAAGGATAAGAACCTTGAAGCATGGAATGAATTTTTTCGAAAAGGGGAAGGGTGAATGGAATGTTTATTTTCCCTTCCCCTTCTTGAAAAATGTATCATTAAAAATTTGTAATATGCCTCTAGTGTCTTTCAGCAACTCGTGTTCAGAGTTACATGAAATGGCGACTTTTTGCATTAATATCAGTAGTAGTATCCAAGTGGAAGAAGAATTTTGGTTTGCCAACATGTTTGATTTGTTTGTCCAAAGTAGTTTGGTTTTGTTTCCAATTCTAATATTTTATTTATAGCTCTCTACAATATGATTTTTTTCTTATTACCTAAACCAAAAAGAATTAACCTCCTCCCCCTCCAAAAAAACATTATCGACGTCATTATTTGAAATTTAAATATATTTTTATAAAAAAATGTTTAGTTTATTAAACAAGAATTGTCAATGTGTCAAATTTCCTTGTAGTTTCTTGGTAAAGCCGATTAGCAAATTTGGTATGGAAATTTTGAAGTACAAATATTCGAATTTGTATTTTGAAGTTTCAGTATTTAGTACTGATCTTAATTATATCGATGTTTGCTTATTTTGTGTTATTTAATATCTCGTTAGGTTTTAAAGACAAAATGCTCATCTCATTCATAGATGTCGTCTGATTTGACAGTTCAAACTAAATTTAATAGAGGAGTTCAGTCTAAGGTCAGTGTGGCCAACAAAAAGTGTTTTTTTCTGACTAGTTATGTCAGATGTCAGTGGAAAAAGTAATTAGAAGAATAGAGATACAACTAACTAGAAATGCTACAAAAATCTAATCGAAAATGGACATATACAATTAAACGAATATCAAAAAACATAAATATAACTGACATTTGACATAACTAGTGACAGAATAACAGAAATGAAATGGTGACATGCCAAGAGTTCCTAGAATTATTGGCTGATATGCTGAGTATTCAGCTAAAAAGTCATTTTAAATTTCAAGATATACGCTTCGGGGTTGTATTCATAATTTTAATAAAGCAATATAGATGTTCGCAATGATATAAAACATGCAAAAATCTTATGTTTTGAATGGCAGACATTAACTGTCATTCTTGTCAGAAAAAAAAACACTTTTTGTTGGCCACATTGACCTTAGACTGAACTCCTCTATTGTACAAATTCTCGCATTTTCACTCTGTTTACCCACCGGCGGTTTAGTTGAGTGCTTGAGAGTGAGCCGGGTACGCAGCTGCTCCGGTAGATGGCCTTAACGTAGCAGAATTATAACCTACAAAAATTAAATTTATTTTCTTCTGAATTTGCTTCACGTTTTCAACTGTTTGTTGTAGTAAATTTGACGTAATTTTTACAGACACTTAACGCATCACAGTATAATAAATATATAATATAATAAACTCCTAACGAGAGAGATATTAGTATAAATTGCTGTTACCTCATAAATGTTATTTAGCAATCACTTCAGTATGAATACGGCACTTCGTGTATAGAGTCGTAAAATATGTTTCTTTTTAACCAATGCTGATTGAACATAAATATTTTTTTGCCTTAAGGCCGGTACACACGTAACGTAAACATACTTACCGAGTATTTAATAAGTACAAGCTCGCTACCATCTTGCCGTCCTCACTTACTTGTGCACATTGGTTTGTACAGATAAGCAAGAGGGAAAAACTGCGCGTGTAGGCGGGTCTTAACGATTGATTGTGTAAATTGTATGCTTGTCAAGCTTGGCGATTTTGATTTTTCAGAGATTTTGTACAACTGGACATCCACTTTATTTCTGTTGTTGAATTCAATCAGCATTGAACGTTTTAAATCAAAATACCTGCTTATTTACAAATTAAAGTGGGTTGAAGTGTATATATTAAAAATACACTACTCTACATAAATATAGAATACCCAAGTCCAATTATATTTGAAATAAATGTATGTCATTGAAATGGACTTTCTACCCACCTATTTGGAGACAAAAAACTTTTGTTACAGGCCTAATTCAACTCGTTGGAAAACAGCTTATCTTATTTTCCATATAGCCCATTACTTTCAACATAATAAAAATGTATTTGGACTTGGAGTGACGTACAATTTTCAAAATCATAAATAAAACTATATACAGTAGATATTAAGATAATGAGTTAGTGAAAATGCTTCAAATATCCGATTTTATTTTTGTATTTTGGGGACTAGACAATATATAACACTTGTTAGTTATAACTGATGTAAAATTTAGAACTCGATTTTTTAGACGGAACAGAATGGTGCAAAATTTAAATGGAATTTATACATATTGTAATCATATTTATCGAATGTTTCAATATATTTCAGCTTTTGTTAAACCGAATACTATCATCTTGTTCATTTTTAAAATTGTTAAGCTGTGTATGTAGATCTACAGATTGTGAAAAGTCTATTCAAGTCGATACACGAATAAGAACGTAAACACATCGAGTGACGTCAACGGAAGGGGCAGCCATCTTTATGACGTAAAGCGCGTTTTGGCGGACTTTCAAATTGTATGATTTAAATTTTAAAAGTAGTTTATATTTTTTTTTAAATAGGCATGCAAGCTGTTAGGAGACCTGATAAAGCATCAATTTCCACCAATAGCAAAATTTATACTTGTACCCTATTAGTCTAATTACGTTGTTCATAGACTCACCGAATTGACTAACTCAATGCTTAATAATAATTCAATAAGTTGTAAAAGTTGCAGGTTGAAATATAATGAAACAATCAATTTCAATATATATTTTATAATTATTAATTTTGTTTTTATTAATTTTAAAAGACACTCGAAAGTTCATCATTCTGTTTGGTGTGATTGGAAAGGAACAAGTATGTAGTAATAAATTTGTATGTTATACATAAATCAGTCTATAAAGTGGCAGCGATGTATTTTTTCACTATGACTTGAAAACAATAAATTTTTGACTGAATTCGTATAGAGGGTGTGAGATTTAATGACATTTAAATGCAATTGTGAGATTGAACTGTTCCTTTTCTATTTGCCTACCAACAAAAAATATATAAAGCAGCAAAATTTTTATTGTAGTCTGTGATGAAATAAGGGTGACTAACGTATTTATTGATTAAACTTGTAGTATAGATGTATTAAGTATTATTGACACATGTATTTTTCTAAAAAAAAATATATAAGAATCTTCCATTTTATCATAGACCAGTACATGGACAAATTTTAAAAGTTCACAACCAATCAAACATGATCATTATTTAACGGCCATCCAAAGATCTGTAGAAAAAAATTCGTCATCATTTCAGCTTTAGAGTTTGTTCAACGACTGGTCTAAATTTTATTTGTTAATGTTGAATTATTATGAGAAGTTTAACTTTGAAGTTTGGAAAATGATTGTATAAGTATTGTTATATTTGGTAGGTTTTCTTGAAATGAAAAATATGTACAACACTTCTAGATTAATTATAATTCATTTATTGTGTGTATACAGGTAGAACTTTACATACATATGTGTATTTTCGCCCACTATCAATAATAAAATAAGCGATAATAATTTTTATTTTATTTACATCCAATTCCTAGATGCATCACTAACCTTTGTATCTCTAGGTAGGTACTTAAATGAAAACACTACACAACTTAAATAATTTATTGAAAATCACAATATACACTAAACAAAAACCTAAAATTTAACGGATTGGGATCCATGGCTCTAGAATATCCTTATATTGTTTACGCTCTGAAAAAATAATATCAGTACTAGAAACTAAACTGTACTATAGATGTTTTGGTACTTACCAAAAGGTGGAAATTCTTCTGGATGAAGTTCAATGTAGTGACGAAGAACGGCGTCTTTGTCAGCTAAATATTTATTTCTGTAACCATCAACAACTTTACCAAGACCAGCACAAACAGCAGTCATACCGATGTGATTTTGGATGCCTAAAAGGGACGTTAAATACAGTTACGTAATATATTTAGGTTTTAAGGTTATAAATACCGCTGAAGACGGGCCTTCTGACCATGTAATTAGCTACAATTACACTAACAAATCCCATAGTACCCCAAATAGCAGGATTCCATATTTTACTCAGGAAAGGGGCTTCTCTTTCTCCATCCCATAACTCTAGAGGAGTTGTTGCAAGTTTTGGCCCAGTAGCCATTTTTGTTATTGTATAAATGTCATATGTGAGTGTCAGAACTTTATGTTCTAAGGTCAGAGGTAACTTATTTCTTCGTTTTTATTCTAATACTGACCTTTATCAGACAACATTTTAGGCAACCTGTTCTATATGTTGACATTCAACCACCTTACTTAATTAAAGACTACTCTAACCATATAAGTCTATGACTAACAATAACAAAAAAGATTTAGTTGAGGTTATGTGTAACTTTAAATATTACTTATTTTTGTATATCGGATTATACAGTTTGTTTTCACCAACCGTTACTTCGGATGGAAGAAACAAAGAATCTGAATTAGCGGAAGTACTTTGTATCCTTTTTTCAACAGAATTTGAGATCCAACTAACAAAAAACTGAAGCATAGATGACACACAGACGTTTTAGGCTTATACTTTGGTGATAATTTCCTTCTATTCTTTCAAGTCTCTTTTCTTAGTTCTCCAGACCTGTACTCCTCCCTCTCTAATGTCTTGAATGGCTTAATCTTTTTTGGTGTTTATATTTGACCTAGCTTACCGAACCTTGCTTATTGCTCTGCTTATTTCTTTTTCTTGAAGCGAATCTCATGGCTTGTTATCCACACCCCCATTAATCCATCCATTTTATTGCCTAATATTCTCCTTTACTACACATTTTCTTTATTTTCCTCTTTATTTAATACCCACTTCTGTATAGATGTAGTTTGGTATTTACTTTATTTGAAGTTATTGATTTGTGTCTAGGCTTGTTTCTTAACATAATAATAGATAAAAAACTATTTAAGCAACAGCGAAGAGAACAATTAGATGCAATTAAAAGATTTCAGACACTATCAAATTATGAAAAGCAATACCCCACAATAAATTTAATGTCAGAAAAAATTTTCGAGACCATTATGGAGAGTAGAGTATTGCTAGAAGCTTCTCCATTTATTCCTGGCGTTTCTGGCTTTCCTTTAGAAAATGAAATAAGAGAAGCTTTATCGAATATCTTGGAAAACACTGCGTTGTTTTCAGAACTTGTTTTGAGATTCCCAGACATTTCCTCCACGTTATTAAAGAACAATCATAATTGGGATCTTGCTTTTCAGTGGGGGATAGCATTTAGTTACCAAATGAAGTACCTTTTAGATGATAACACTATAAAAGTATTAAAACTAGTTGCTCAAGAACTTAATCATTTAGAAAGGGATCCAAATTATGTAAATCCATATAGGAAAACTAATTTAAAAAGAGAAGATATTGAAGTAGCCCCTACAAAGAAAAAGAAATTGAAAAAACGAATTAAAAAGGGTCCAAGATTGTCGATTCATGATGAATTGTAACGCTAATTATAAATTGCAGTAATTTATACAAAAGTTTATTTTTGTCTTAGTTAATTAACGTAAAATAAATTTGTATTCCTCATTGTCTTTAAGATTAATCCTTCAAAAATAGTAAAATATTGCCTTTCTACCTTCTGGCTTAAAACTGTAGCTGTCAATTAAAAAAGGCCAGGCCAGAACTGACTGTAAGAGAAGAAAACTACCACATCTGACATTTTGGTTGTTATGGAAACTAATCAAAATAATGTATATGAAATGTTTTAATTATTTCGTTCGAGTTTTACTGTAATTAATTATGCAGTGGGATGAAGATATAGGACTTTTAGTTGGAAAAAAGGTTAAAAGAAAAACGTATTAGTCGATTAACATTAAAAATGGATATTTTCTTTCAGTCTGCGCCCAAGCAAGGTAGACGCTCTAATAAGAGCTTGGAAAATACTGAAAATTTACAAGAATCTTCCAAAGAAATGGATGATGTACGTACGAGAGCAAGAAAAACTGGATTATGGAGTGATGAACCAATGAAATCATCTAGGTATGTAACAGTAAAGTAATTTTTTTCTACCAATTTTGTTTGACAATCAAATTAGTTCTACCTTATATTGGCCAATATTCTGTGTTAGTGATGTCAAATGATATAATTGTAAATCGTTTTTAAAGGAATGATATACTGTAAAATCAGAAGAGCAATATAAAGTTTGTTTTCATTAATTGTTTATTCAATACAATTTAAAAAAATACTTCTATGGTACATTGCTTTTCAATTTTAGATCAGATTCAGGAAGAAATATGATAGAACTGTGAGTATTTGTCATTTTACCTTTTTTAAGTCACCAATTATCATTTATGTTTTTAGGGAAAGATTTCAGAACGAAAAGAAAACTGATTTTAATGATGACATTCCAATTATTCCAGATATAGATGATGCTCCAGATGAAAGCAATCTACAGGATCTAAAAGCAACGTAAAATTTGTAAAAGGTACCCTTTTCAAATGATTAACAACATTTTTTTATAGAATCACTATGGATAAATCTGTTAACAAAGATATTGATAGCAAAATGAGTGGTTTGAAAATTGACCAAAACAAAATATGGAAGTTTGGTGACATTGATTTATCATATTTAAGTAATAAATTGCACCCAGAAAAAGATGTACAGGATTGTGCAGAAGTATGGACATTGGACTCTTTATTTAATGATCTCTCAAGGGATACAATTTGAGACTAACATTGTTTGTTACTAAACCTACAAATTATTTTCAAGGTAGATAGTGTAACAGAAAAAACTGAAATATATACATGGCACCCAACATAATTCACATTATCATCATTTAACTCAAATTATTCTATCAATTGTATCAACAATAATGTTTTTGACACAATATTTGGTGAAATTGGAATAGTTCTATTTATTTTTTATTAAAAAAAACTAGAAAATGTGTTTGGTATTTTCTCTTCCTCTTCCATTTAGCTCACATATTATACGCAAATTTGTCTTTTATTTATTCTACAATTAAATTACATACAAAATAATACTGAGACTATTCAAAAGTCAGTTTAAGTGGTATTGTGGGCCAAAAAATAGGTTGATTTTGTTCAAAGTGTCTCTCATAGTTCAACTGAATCGCTGTTTCCATGCCCATAATTTTTTCAGCTTTCTCCCCATAAATATGCCTCATTTCCTCTAATCTATTTTTTATATCCGGATCTGGCACATTTGCAATAATTACATCCATAGGTTGAGATTCTTTTTTGGTTGTATTTTTATTAACACCAATTTTTTCTTCAACAATTTGATACATATTTGAACCGTCTTCAATTGCTTGAGAATACATATTTCGTAGGTGTTGTTTCAACATTTTGTTTTCGAGTTCTAAACTTATTGCCCTTGCTTTCCAATACGCTATTTGGTCCTGTTTATGCCATTCGACAAGTTCTGTGGGTATATTTTTAGTGTCCTTATTAGGTATCCAATCCATTTCATGCAGATCGACCACTTTTACTTGGGAACACAAATCGTCTGTTGTTTTTTGAAATCTATTTATCTCCAAGTTTTTATAATACTTTAATTTATTCTGTTTTCTCCGACTACGTCTCTTTGAATTCCTAATATTCTTTCTTATGATTTTATTTGCAGATTTCTTATTACGCCTCTTTTTACTAGAAACTATTTTAATTTTTTCTATAACTAACTTATTCTCCATTTTGACAGGGCCTAATTCTTCTCTTTTTCAAAAGTTATTGTGCACCTACTATTAAGCCACATATAATTGTAATCTCAAAAGTAGCGGAAATTATTTTATTAGTCAAAAAATTACTCATTTTTGGATTAGCAGAAGGCATGAGCTATTCGTTGGATCAAGGATTGTTAGATTCCTTCGATATGAAATTTTGTATCCGTACAATGCATCTTTGAATTTTGAACTATTAGTAGTTCTAACAATTTGCCACATCAGAAATTAAAAGAGCTACTGTCAATCAATTGAACTACTTAACCTCAAGAAATTGTATTTACTAGTTATTTTTCTTAATTTTATTAAAATATTTTAAAGATGCTGAAATGTAGTTTATATTACGGGATTGTTTCATTTATATTTATTACTCAATCGTCTGCTGCTATAAGAACCTATACCAAAGATGATATTTTAAAACTAAGGTAAATGTGTCCTACAACATTCCTATATATTAACTAATTCAATGTAAAATTTCCAGGGAAGAAGTAAGAGAAATGTTTTATCACGCTTACGATAGTTATTTAAAATTTGCCTATCCTTATGATGAACTAAGACCTATTAGTTGCGATGGTGTTGATACATATGGCAGGTAATAAAGGTTTATTTGGTTAAGTATAGGCATATAAAGTTGCATATTTTAGCTATTCACTTACTTTGATAGACGCATTGGATACTCTAGCCATTATGGGTAACTACTCTGAATTTCAGAGGGTAATTGACATTCTTTCTACTAAAAAAGATTTTGATGCTAACATTAATGTTTCTGTTTTTGAAACAAATATAAGGATTATTGGAGGTCTCTTGAGTGCCCATTTAATGTCTCACAAGTAAGTGTTGTAATTTAATTACCATAAATAATTTTGTTATATTATTTATATAATATTAGTAGACTGTTATTTGGTGATACTTATTGACAACTTTTGTTGTGCTTGGTTAATCTTTTTTTAGAGCAGGAGCCAAATTAGAGCCAGGTTGGCCGTGTAATGGCCCTTTACTTAGATTAGCGGAAGATGTAGCCAAAAGACTGATAGTAGCATTTGATACTAAGACTGGTATGCCTTATGGAACTGTGAATTTACACAGTGGAGTTCCAAAAGGTGAAACAACTGTAACTTGTACAGCTGGTGTGGGTACATTTATTGTTGAATTTGGTACATTAAGTAGATTAACAGGAGATCCTTTATATGAGGAGGTAGATTTGTTAATATATTATTCTAGGGAATATTTTAAAACATATTATTTTAGGTGGCCTTAAATGCTTTATACTCTTTATTTAATCACAAATCTCAGTTGGGTCTTTTCGGTAACCATATAGATACTGATACTGGTAGATGGACTGCACAGGATGCTGGTATTGGATCAGGAGTAGATTCTTACTTCGAGTATCTAGTCAAAGGATCAATTTTATTACAACGCCCTGAATTACTGGAAATGTTTTACGAAATAAAAAAATCTATTGATAAGTATTTGAAAAAAGATGATTGGTATATGTGGGTTTCAATGACAAAAGGACAAATCACTTTACCTGTTTTTCAGTCTTTAGAGGCATATTGGCCTGGAGTTTTGAGCTTAATAGGTAAAAATAGAAAGATTTACTTTATTCTTATTATTTTATAATTAAATATTGTAGGTGAAACTTCCAGTGCAATGCGAACTCTCCATAATTACCACCAAGTTTGGCAGCAATATGGTTTTACTCCAGAATTTTATTACATTCCCCAAACAGAAGCTGGTAACAATAAAGAAAGTTATCCATTGAGGCCTGAACTGATTGAATCTATTATGTATCTCTATAGATCCACGCAGGATCCATTCCTTTTGCAAGCCGGAGAAGATATTTTAAGAAGCATTCAGCATAGTGCAAAAACTCCATGTGGATATGCAACAGTAAGATGTTTTTATACCTTTATTTAATCTTCCAATAAATATATAATACTTTCCAGATTAAGGATGTCAGGGATCATAAAAAAGAAGATAGAATGGAATCTTTTTTTCTAGCTGAAACCACAAAATATCTGTATCTACTTTTTGACCCGGATAATTTCATACACAACCAAGGCCAATCGGGTACCATCATCAATACACCCAATGGAGAATGTGTTATAGATGCGGGAGGCTACATATTTAATACAGAAGCTCACCCAGTTGACCCAGCAGCTTTGCACTGCTGCCATAGTTTGTCCAACAGAGAACTGATAAATTTTAAAGATTTGGAGCAAAACAAAGCTTTGTTTAAAGGTGAAATTGTCCAAGGAAGAAAGAATCAATTTGTAGCTGAAGAAGAAGTGGTAGAAGAAAAAAGTGAAGAAATTTTGGACGAAGAAATAACAATAACTACAGAATCAACTACTGGCTACGTTAAACTAGAGGATAACGATAATATCAGTCAGAAAATTACTGGTGGCTCAGAAGATTATGAAGATAACACTACTGTTGGATCAGACGATGAGAAATTATCTTTTTCAAAAATTATAGGTCAAGTATTGTCAAAGGATACCAAGAAATTCGATCCGCAAGAAATGTTGGAAAGATTTAGAAGAGAAAATAAATATCCAGCTAATGTTACTTGGGAGAATAACTATAAGTTACTATCGTGTAAAGCACAACCGTTTCTACAAAGATTAGCTATTATGGGAGAAATTTTTAATAAATAACTTGAAACTGCTTGTTTTATTTGTACCCTTTTTAAATTAATTTAGGTACGCTGGTGGATAATCGGTCATTAAATTTTAGAACTACAACAACTTTCACAGATAATCTACTTCAAAGATTACAGAATAAAAATATAAGATGTTTCACTCCAGGGCGGTTTGATTCAAGTCGCTGCAAAGCAAATATTACAAAATATTTAGTGTTTAAGCTTTGCTATTAAGGAGAAAAATAATATGACTTTTTGCTCATTTCAACAATTGATACATTTAAAAAAACTATACAACAAATATAAAACACGAGCAGCCAATTATAAACACCGTTCTAAAATGCGACGTCCCGTATATATGCCAAATTAAATGCAAGTAAGGACGTAGTGACGTACTGTACCATCAAGTCACCAGCGGCATCGGTGCTTTACGCGATAAATTCGAACGAGTGAAACATCTTATATTTTTATTCTGTAATCTTTGCCTACTTCTTCTGTTTTATACCGATTTTTCCTTGTTGAAATTTTTGAAATCCGCCAATCAGTGACTAGCTACTAGCTTCAATAATCTGTCAAAAAAGATCAGAGTCGAACTTATGAAGTCTGTATCGTATCGAACTACTCCGAAAATTTTATACAGCGGTAAATACATTATTTCCCCTGCCTTATTGTTAATTTGAAAAAAGAATGGACTTGGTTAGGGGTATCTGTTTTTTTTGTTCCAATTCAAAAGTAGTTTCCAACACACAAAATGTACACAACACAATAATAACCCTATTTACTGGAACTGGTATTAACGAAGAATGGGTATGTTTGCTTAAATACATATATGAGTACTAAAAGTTAAGTTTGCACAACAAATGGTTTTCTACTTCTGATAATATATAAACATGAGTTATTTATTTTTTATAAGCAATAGTTTTATCATTTTAGCTAACAAATTTACGACCACCGAGAGTGTGCCATTTGTGTTATCATAGTTTTGTTTTGATGAAAAGAACTCATGACGATATTTTACATTCAAGTTCAGCAGAAAAGGTTCATGAGAACTGTCATTTGTGTGGTAATTCAGAAGATGTTATTAAAATATCTAGGTGGAGCCATTTTGATAAAATTGGCAAAGATTATCGAGGTTTGATCGGAAATGCTATATCCAATGCATGTTCTGATTGCTTGTATTATTTAGAAACCAAGAACTCTGTTAAAGATAAATTAATAGCAGCACATGTAAGTACTAAGTAGTAAATTTTTAACTTGTTAAGTAAAAGGATCAATAAAGTAACTACTATAATTTTCATGCTTCTAGTTCATTAGATACTTTCAATATATATTGCTAAATAAATAATTAATATATTTTGCATTACTACACACTACACTGCATCATTTTTGAAATTAATATTCCTGTGTTTCTTGCCTTCTTTATGTACTTGTATTGTTAGACATACTTTTTTAGCCACAATTAAACAAAGCATCAGACTTTGTATCAAATATTACAAGTCACTCAACTCCACTTAGAAGAACCAGGACAAAAGCAGAAAGAAAAGTTCCTTTGGAATTCATAGATCTGACAGAAATGGATAGTGATATTAAGAAATTTAAACCTCTGAGACGTGACAGAGAATTGAGAAAATCAAAATTAATTGCTAAAGATCCTAAATTCATGAACCAAATTCTTATTATTAAGCTGCAGAGTCTGAATAAGTCATTGGAGAATGAAAATGACCTAATAAAAATAAAGAAAACTGGCCCGCAGAAAAAAGTGAGATTTAAAGATATTCATGAGCTAGAAGAAGATATAAGTAGTGCACCCAAGAAAATAAAATATAAGGAAACAAGATACCATAATAATTTCTTAAATAGTTCCAACAATGAGGAAAACTATGAAGCAAAAGAAGATGAATTAGTTGAGTATGAAATTAAAACATCTACACCAAAAAAGTGTAAATATCAGGAATACAGTGATGATAGTAATTCTGATTCTTCAGATGGAAGAAAAAAATCCTTTTTTAAAATTAAACTTACAAAGAAAAAAACATTTTCTCAAAAACCTCTCAAATCTGCTCTTGCGAAATCATCCAAATCAACTGTAATTTCAAAACCAAATCACAAATTGCCATCAGCTGTGAAACCCTCTCCCAAATCAACTAAAAAACAAAGACCAGTTGCAAAGAATCATAAAAATGCATTCCCAAAACCTGAATTTAAAGACAATTTAGTGATAAATCTGGAAAGAATAAAAATTCCTGAATCAAATAATGAGGATAATATTGAAGTTGAAATAGAAAGTGAGGACCTTGTTGAATCCGAGGATACCTTAGATCCACTTAGGATAGATAGTTTGGATGATGATGATAGTCAAATTGATATCGATGTTATTGAAAGGAATAATGTGGAAGATAAAAATGATAAAGAAGGTAAGAATTTATAGAATTAACTATATTTTATTTAAACATTAGAAATAGAAATATTTATTCTCATCTATTAAAGCAGTTATTCTAGATGTCTAGATGTATTCCCAAGAAAGTAATATCTTTTATTGCATTGTTTGTGTGATTTAAGCTGAACACGCAAGTTTCAGTTTTAATTTCTTTGAGGTATAATTCATTGCTATCAAACCAAATTTTAGCTTTAGTTAGGATGTTTGATGTGCTTTCAGTTATATCAGGTATATTTTTACAGTGATACGAAAAGTTAGTATCATCTGTATACATAGTGGTTAGTAGATCATTATTTACAGTATTCATGTACAATGGTAGATCATTGGTGTATATTATAAATAGTAGGGGACCTAATATATATCCTTGTGGGACACCTCTTTTTATTGGTAGTGTGCTACTATATTCATGGTTGTAATGTACACTTTGTGGTCTATTTTGTAAGTAAGATACAACTATATCACTAGCAACTCCTCTGATTCCATATCTTTCAAGTTTTTCAATCAAAAGCTTTTGAAAGATCTGTAATTATAGTGACACATTGTGACCTATTTTCAAAAAAGCTTCTTGAATGTTATTTATCAATGCTAATATAGCCTTTGTAGTATTTCTACCTTGTTGAAACCCGTATTGTTTAGCAGAAAATAAATTAAATTGATTTGCTATTACACTTTCCAGTATTTTGGAGAAACTAGGTAAGATGTGAATTTGTCGATAATTTTCAGGCAGTAATTTATTTCCTTTTTTATTAAATGGGATAACTTTGGCTATTTTAAATACATCTGGAAATACACCTTCAACTAAGCAACTATTTATAACATCTGTAATAGGGACAATAAAATTTGGAGCAGAACTTTTCAAAAAACTTGGTAATATGGTACATGTCTTGGGATTTCTTTGATTTTAGGTTTCTTAAAATGTCAGCCATGTCATCAACAGTTAGGGGTACAAAAAATAGAGAATGCTGATTATTAGGAATATTAGCAGCTTGACTATTATTTGTGATACCCTTAACGATGGTATTTGAATGATTTACAAAATAATCATTTAACAAATCTAGATCAATGTCCAATTTCTCACAGTTGTTATCTTTATGTCGACCTGCTTCACTATTTATTATTTGCCATATTGTTTTGGATTTATTGTTTGAAGTAGTAATTTGTTCAATGTAGTTATTTTGTTTAGCGTTTTTAAGCAATAGAGTGTATTTATTTTTCTCATCATTGTAAAGTGTTTTATTGTATTCACTTGGATTCATTCTGACAACATCCCTTGAAAAATAAACCAACTCCTGTTGGTTCCTTATTTCAGGGGTGTTGTAATGAACATTATTTTTTTCTAATTTTACATTAGACTTTTTACAAATAAGTGGAATTGCAGAATTAAAATGTTGCATAAAAATATCATGAAAAACCTGGGCCTTTTGATTTGCACTGTTCCCTATTTTTATTTCATCCCAAGTTTCATTTTGAAGAAGGTTGTTAAAAGTGTTAATATTATTTTGAGAAAAACTTCTGAAATATGTATTTTCCGATTTGTTCGTGTCATTATTTAGAAATGTTAATATTTGTGAGTCATGGTCAGATTCAATAGTTCTTAAGACTTTAGTTTTATGATATGGAAAGTTCACAAAAATATTATCAGGACAGGTTTTTGAGTTATATGTTATGCGAGTCGGGGAGAAAATTGTTTGAATCCAAGTTTGATTCAGCACAGAATACTTGGTGTTTTTGACTTGCTCTGTTGTCCTGCAGTGGCTTTTGCTTTCAGTTGTGAAGTTTCTTTGATAAAGACCTTGGTTTACTTGAAACCTGGTGTCTCATTCCAGTGGAAACTTGTTTTGCAGTCCATCGGACATGACATAGATTTAAAGGGTCTCCTTTCTTTCCTCTTTCCAGGCTGGCTTTTTTGCAGTCTAGTGTGCCAAATTGTATTGGGTTACAATTGTTCCCAAAATCCCATGATAAAATTATGAGTTGACTTACATTTTCCAGAGTCTCAAGATGATATAAATTCAAGAGAAAAACTTCCAGATACAAACGGACACTCTGAAGAGAAAAGTGAGGAAAATCAAGAAATCTCTCGAGATACAGAATCTGAAGTTAGTTCTGATAAAAAAGAAATTATTAGTATAAGTTCCGATGATGGCATCAAGGAAAGTAAAGCAACTGAGAAAAGAGATGATGTGGGGGAAACTATCAACGAAATACAACTTTTTCTTCGACATTCTGAGATTGAAAAAAAAACTGAACAATTGAAAGAAGCACAAATATTAAAACACGATGGTAATAAATAAATAAATAAATAAGTCTTCATATTTAAAATGTTTAATTGGATTTTTTAACGCCCTTTTCAGAACTGGATAAAATTGACGATTCTAACGAATCCCAAGAGGAAGAAACTATCATGACAAATGACAATGTACTGGAGAATTCATTAAATAAAACTGACGATGAAATAGTTAAGGATACTGACACTTCTCAATTTGACACCGAATCGGAAGCGAAAGACAGTTCTGCTGGTAAGTTTGGTAAATTACTAAGTTGCAATTTTGTATAATTGTTTATTATATACATACATATCTTTTAATTCATTTTCTGGGTGCGCATGCCTGACAGTCGCCATTTTAAGCCCGTTATCTGTCAATGACATATGATTTTTGAGAATTTCAAGCACGTTTCACACCTGTGACTATAACACTTTCTTCTTCAAATAGCCACAAACAAAATTGAACGCATGTAAAATTGTCAGTTCTTCATTCCTGTAAATTTAATCCGGTAATGATATTTGAGATCCTTCGGTTTCACTTTTTTGCGTGTCGTTAACATTTAATTTACATTTTTTGAACAATTTTCTTAATGTGACTTGATCCGTTATCTGTCAACGTCAGTTTGAAGGTCACGAAATTTTGCCCCCAAAACATCAAAGGATTTACGCCGGCTTGCGCTTCTTGTTTGGCTGGTGTATTCTGTGGTAAAACAATAGACACGATGGAAAATTATCAAACAACAAACAACTATTAACCTATATTACAGTAGAAAAAATTGACCTTTACCCTGACGTCACTAACAATGAACAGTAGTAAACACAAACTTTATATGCCTCATCCTTTTGTGCTGACATTAAAAACACATCATACAGTATTAGGCAATCCAGATCACGTGACCTAATATGGCCGTCCAGGGCAAACAATTTAGACAGATAGGTTAGTTTTGTATTGTCTATTCAGTCAAGACTCAAGACTTTTTAGTCGACTTTATTAGTATATTTTGCTTCAATTTAGTATATTTTATTAATGTTTAGTATATTGTATATTTGATTAGTATTTTTTATTTAGAATATATCACTTTTCTTAGTTTTTATAAATATTGTTATTGAACAAAACTGAACAAAATGCCTGCTACATACAGCCTGATATTTGATTTTTAATTCTGTTAAATCATCTCTTTTGATTGCTGCTAACCACATTTCTCTACGCTTCTTACTTAATTCATTCTTGTGCACCAAAAATGTGTTCTTTAAAACAACTGGGACCTTAAAAAAAGCTTACTTGGTCTCGGTTTGAACGGCTCCCACAACCGGCATTTTGAAGTAGGTGTTTCACTCCTGAAATCCGTAAGCATAAAAGTTAAATACTGCAGGTGATATCTTTCATAAAAGTTTCACTTTCATTATAATATTGTATATGTTTTAGTCAGTGTGTACTTACCCGTAAATATTAAATAATAATTCTTGATAGTCTAACAACCACTAACAAAAAAAGAATGTTCCACGAACAAACCCATTGTTTTACCACCAGGCTCTTGTCAAAATAGTTTGTGACGTCACGTGAACATGCCCCATTGGAAGATAATTTGTGGATTTTTTCATTTACAGAACAAAATGGAATCAATCTCGAACATGATCTTGACAAAGTAAAAGGAACAAGTAAAAGCGGAAGCCAGAAAGAAGTGGAGAAAGTAATAAGCAACAAAGAAGGTGAGGAGACAGAAAACAGTCAAGAAGAAGAAACAGAAAATAGTCAAGAAGAAGAGACAGAAAATAGTCAACAAGAGACCGAAAACAGTCAACAAGAAGAGACAGAAAATAGTGAACAAGAAGAGACAGAAAATAGCCAACAAGAAGTGGCAGAAAATAGTCAGGAAGAGACGGGAAAGGGAAAAGGAGAAGACACAGGAAATAGTAAAGAAGGAGAGACAGAAAACAGTCAAGAAGTAGAGACTGAAAATAGTCAAGAAGAAGAGAAAGAAAACAGTCAAGAAGGAGAGACGGAAAATAGTCAAGAGACAGAAAACAGTCAAGAAGGGGAGACGGAAAATAGTCAAGAGACAGAAAACAGTCAAGAAGAAAGCCAGGACGAGAACGATGAAGTAGATACACATCTCAGTATTCATGATGTCTCGGCAGTACTCGGCAGCTTCGAAACTGTGTCCGATCTCGATAGAACGGAAGATGGCGAAGAAACAGAAGATAATTTGGAAATGAAGAAACGTAAAAGGGATGACAATAGTTTATACGATGTTAGTGAGCCGGACAAAAAGAAAAAGAAAGTAACTGTCAGTATGTAGTGATTATAACAAACTGTATTTTTTATCTATTTCTTATTTGTGTCAAGTCGATGGCCACTGAGTGATGTACATGGAATATTCGACTCATCGACAGTCTACATAGTTGTCAAAATATCGGTTTGTCGATTTATTTTATTCATAGTTTTTATGTGTTGAACCTTATATAGTTTCCTATTTTATCCGGTAATTTATAAAAAAAATTATATTTTTACATGAATTTTATCGGTACTTACAAAATTTTGATTTCATTGATTGTTGGATATTGCAAAATTCAATCTAATAGATTTATATAAGACTCAAAAGTACGCGCGGAAGTGGCATTATTTCAAGACATTGTAACTTTTCAATAAAAGATCAATATTTGTATATTCTTTCAATACCCTTCCCATTGTTGACTATTTTAAATCCTACATCAATACCTAATAAAGCAGCCAATATCTTACAACACTACTAAAGGTCCGGACTAGGGATTGCAAATTTACCGAATTTCAATTTTCCGGTAATTCGGTGAATTATTTATGAATTTACCGGTTTTTTTTTTTTCGACATACAAAGCAACAAAGAAATAAGCCACAAAATAAATAACCAAACTTTAATTCTTATTAAATAATAACAACAGAAAAGTAAAACTCTAGGTAAACTTAAAAAAAATATATACCCAACTTACAGACTAGTAACAGGCACTAAAACATTCGAAATAGTAATTTAAATAAAAAAATATCTATTTGTAATATGGTGGCCGCAGAGCAATAAAACTGATTCTACACAGAATTATTTAATGGTTCATAAATCTTACGAAAACGGTTACATCTTATCGCCATCTTGGCGTGAACGTAATGAATGAATAGAATAAATGACGGATGACAACTCAATCAAGTGACAAGTAACTGTCGTTTATAAAGGTGCGTTGTGAATTGAACTAGAAAACACTTCAAAAGTTCAAACTAATAGAAGCAGGTGGCGTTAGGGTCAACATTTTTTCAAATCGAAGTGGAAAGAAGAAATCAATTTGACGACTTCAAAAACATTAAAATACATTATAATTCTTTTGGAGTATTTGGTGTTCAAAATCCCTAAATATAGCCTTAAATTCCCTATTTTCATTAATTTGATGAAAATTTCTCCAGAACTAGGGAATCTGGCATCACTGTTTTTCTCGGTTAATCTCAGCACATCATATTATATAACCTAATGTTCATTCTTGTAAAAAATAACAACACCATTGGAATTATTTTCATATATTACAACTTTAAAAAAAATTATCTACATGCTACAATTGTGTGGCCACCTCGGAAACGGTATTACATCCTTAATATTTTGAATTCCTGTTAAAAATAGTAGATATCGTTCGAATCCTAATCCATAACCTGCAGTTGGAACTCCTCCGAATTGTCTTAAATCCATATACCAGTCTAGTTGGTCATTAGATAAGTTTTCTCTTAATTTTTCAATGTTATCTTCACGCACACTGCCACCTACCATTTCTCCAACTCCGGGTACTAATAAATCTAAAGCAAGAACCTAAAAAAAGCTTATTAAATATTGATAAGAGGAATTATAGCAATCTTGGGGAAAATAATGTTGAATACCTTTGATGAATCTTCATGGCATTGCTTCATATAAAAAGGTTTAATTTCTTTTGGCCAATTTATTATAAATGTAGGAACGTTTCCACAATGTTTAACTATAAATAATTCATGTTCTTTGGATATACCGACTTCCTTTTGAAAACCTCTTTCAAATTTATCCTGATTATTTTTCAAAATATTTTCAGCTTCGTCATATTCTAAAGTGACAAATGTTTTATTTAACCAATCATAATTTTCTTCAGCACTTTCTCTACATACGTCAATATCATCCTGACATTTGTCTAGAACTAATTTTGTTACATCTTTCACCAATTCTTCTATAGTTGTTGTAAGCGCTTCAATTTGTTCTATAAAAGCAATTTCTGCTTCTAGCATATAAAATTCTGCTAAATGTAGTCGACTTCTAGAGTTTTCAGCTCTAAAAGTGGGTCCTAAATTGTAAACTTTGGTTAAGCCATGAGCAGCAGCTTCTAAATGCAGTTGACCAGATACAGTTAAGTATGTTTTCTTATTAAAAAAAGCTTCTTCTATGGGTTCCCCCTGCTTAACCATTGATTTTAGCAGGTTTTGACTTTCAGGTATAACACTGAAAACTTCCCCAGCACCTTCACAATCATTAGAGGTTAAAACAGGAGTTTGAATATTAATGTAACCTTTACTAACTAAATAATTATGGAAAGATAATTGAGCTACACTCCTAGTCCTTAGTAACGAAGAAAATTTATTAGTCCTAGGTCTAAAATGCAAATATTGACGCACATATTCAGGTGGATATTTTTTTCTGGGAGCAAACGGATAACCATTAGTAACAATACAGTTGTTATATATTTTAATGTCTTTAGCATTCAACTCTTTTTGGCCATTTGGTGATATTTGAAGAACTCCATGACTACTTATTGAAGCTCCCGTTGTCAAAGTAGGAGGAACTATGCTATTAGGAATAATAATTTGTAAGTGATTAGGTGTAGAGCCATCTGCGATATTTATAAAGACGTTTTCTTTCTGTTTTCGTAGAGATTTTATCCATCCCTAAAAATAGTCAACTTTAGTACCTAACTGTTCGCATGCTAAAGTATCAACATCAACCTTTATTTTGATCTCCTGTCCAATTTTAATATTTTGTAAAATGCTATTTACGCTGTGACTATACTTGGCAAATTGCAGTTTCACATTTTTTTCAATGAAATGTTTACGAAATCTAGAATACATTTTGAATTTGAAAATAAACGTCAAAATAGGTTATGAAATCTTCTCTTTTAAACCACAGATAACGCACTTATTTTAAGCTAAGTAAATTCTTGAAGGTCTCCAGCTAGTTTAGGTTTGAAATAAACTAACGTTGTGAATAACTGTAAATAAAAAAACAATAAACAATGCAACAAATATATATTTGATAAAATAATAACAGAATTTTTACTTTGGGAATGTGTGACTAAGGTTTTAGCATCCAATATAATTTGGTCTTCTTTTTTCTTTGAAAGCAGTCAAAGCCTCTATTCTGTCTTTTGTAGGTAAAAGTTGACAATAACAAGCTTCTTCAATAGACAAACCAGTTGCTAAATCTACTTCTAATCCTTTATTAATAGCTTTTTTTGCCATTTTGATACCCACTGGTCCATTAGGTAGTATTTTCTCAGCAATAGCCAAGGATTTTTCAAAAGCTGCATCATTATTTTCATTGTGTTCAACTACATGATTAACTATTCCATATTCTTTTGCTTCCCTACCATCAAAAATAGCTGCTGTAAAAATTAGCTCTTTTGCCAGAGATGGATTGATTAGCCTTGGAAGTGTTTGGGTACCTCCTGCACCAGGCATTATAGCTAAACTTGTTTCCACAAGGCCCATTTTAGCTGTGTCCGAGGCTATTCTAATGTCTGAGGCTAATGCGATTTCTAAACCACCACCTGAAAATAAAGACAATAATAAAACTTGATGAATTGTATAAATGAAATTAAATGCTACCCATAGCTGCTCCATCGATGGCTGTTATAACTGGAATAGGCAGATTTATTATTTTATATGCCATATTTCTCAACTTCAAACCAAATTGGTATACTTCATTTGAAGACATTTCTATTCGTTCTTTTAAATCAGCTCCTAAAAAATGTATATTTAGGTATAATACATGTCATTTTTTTAATGTATAATCTTCATCATGGATTCACATAATATATAAAGTATAATTTACCTGCACAAAATACTTTTGGCACCAAACTATGTAGAACAACAACTCTGGCTGCATTATTAACTGCTAGTTGATCCAATATATGATGAAAACTATCAACAAGATCAACACCCAAAGCGTTTTTTCGTTGAGGCCTATTGAACCCCACTGTAACAATTCCTGAACATTCTCCAGTTAAATGTTTAACTACTACTTCTTTGGAGCTGTGTGAATAAAATCTAGTTGTTTGTAAAAACAAGCTTATCACTTTTTTATTCATATTTTAATACTTTTAATTTATTCAAATACTAATCAGATAGCTTAGCAACAAATAACCTAAACTGAAACACTTTTAGAATACTCTCCTTGTCCTACCACAATGTAAACATTGGAGATGAACAAGCATGTATTAGGAAGGAACATAAATGGACCGTTTTAGCAACTTACCTTCTTCGATGATTAAGAATAAAAGAATAAAGTTTTATTTAATTTTATATAAAAATGATTAGGAGTAAAGTTTGATATATTTTTATTGTTTTTAGTACTTATAATGGCTGTTATTTCTATTTAATAACGTCTTTGATCCTTATACTGTCCACCTCTATAATATAAGGTCAAAGCTCACAAAATTTGAAATTTCAAAATAATAATATTCATAAATAACTTAATATGATAGGGATGAATATGATAAGACGTAAACCACGACATATTGATGTGAACACTTATTAATCATTTTATAAATGTTGTAACAAAAATTCTTACATATTTTCAATTTGAATTTGCTGCGCCATCTAGCGACACAATCATAGAATACCAAGACATCGAAAATAAATTAAAGAGATTTCTACATATAAATATGTAATATGTTATACTGATCGCCAATAGATGGCAATTGTGTTTTTAAATGAATTAAACATACCATGGGATGTACATTAGTTATTATCCTGAAACATTTCATTAAACGGTCACTGAAATAATTTCAACTTAATGGGCTTTTACCAAAAATATTGTACGTCTTTAAACTTAAAATGCTCTGCCATCTAGCGGCATAGCTATAGAGTACAAGAATATTGAATGTACATTAGGTAGAATCCTACATATAAATATACAGCATGTTTTACCGTTCACCAAGAGGTGGTGTGGTGAGTTTTTTTACCGAATTCAATATATAATGAGACAAATTTCAATAATCAATGTTTTATTCTTCCAATTGATTATTATCATAAGGCACTTCACTAAACGGTTGTTAAAATAACTTTTTGTTTTATGATTTAAAATTTAAAAATACTGTGTCATCTAGCGGCATAGCAATAGAGTAGAAGCATATTGAATATAAAATAAGTAGAATTCTACATGTAAATATTTACCATGTACTACTAGAAACCAATAGGTGGAGGTAGTGTCTTCGTTTGAAATAAATTATTATAAAACATTTAATATTATTTTGGTATCTTTTTATAAGATAATAAGATAAGCAATTTGGGTGGCATTTATAGATCTGAGTAAAAATCAAATATTTTTAGATTTATATAAATTTATTTGGATTTTAAACCAATAAATATGACTTTAGATTATGTTCTATTTAGACTTAGATGTAGGTTCTACTGTCTGAGAAAATATTCATACTCACTACTTGATATTAGAGTGCGGATGAATCTCACCGCAAAAAGTTGCCACAAAAAGGAATGTGTACAAGTGAAGAAAAAAATTCACTTGTATCTCAGCTGCATGTTTACTGAGATATGGAAACCTAAAGTACCATAAATAAATACCAGTGTACAAAAAAATTAGTAGCCGATTAGATTGCAAGTAAGATTTTAATTAGATAAGATAGATTGATAGATTGTTAAAATCCAAATGGATCTAAAATTCCGAATATTCCCAATAAAAAGCGACTTTATTCAATTAGATTTTATCAATACCCACTCCAGATCTACAAAATCTATAAATATTTGATGAATTCAATTGTAGTCTTCATTGAGTAAAACTGTAAAACAATAATGAAGTCTTTCTTGCTGTTGTTGGTTTTCATATCAACAGCAACATCTGAAAATAATTTGGAAATTTTTCAAGATTTCGACGCCTGGAAAACATTTTTTTCCGCTAGTATAAGGAATGCAACCGTGTCTGAAAGTTGTTCCAAGCAATGGGCAGAATTGCAAGAAAACGGCGAAGATGAATTGAGAAAAAGTAAGTAAACTAAAGCTATTTTATTTTAAAACTAACGGAATTTTAAATAAACGTGTACATAAGTATCAATAAATCTAAAATAACATTTAAATTTTTGTATTTCAAAATATTAACGTGAAAAAAGTTACAGCTGAAAGTCAAATTTTATTACAGTTTTCGATTCAACGTCAAAATTCCCATGGAGCGGTCTATTAGTTAGTTCAATAGTGGACTGGGGAAATTACGACCAATGTATAAACATTAATTATAAATATTCTGAAGGAAACATCAAAGGCAAATATTGTCCATTCGGTTTACTTCTACCTATTAATGTGAGTATTAGTTATTTATGTTTATTTTGAGCGTGATGTCGTGCGGGGAATAGGAATGATGGAGCTGATGCATTCCTCAGGAACTACGTAGAAGTAAAGGGGGCACAATAATAGATCTTTTAGGTTTCAGTGAAGGTCACCCTAAAATACATACAAGCGTGATGACGTTTATTTACTTTTTTCTGCAATTATGTTTAGATTCATTATTTGTGAATACGAAAAGATTTGTATTTAACGGTACGCCGTTATATTTGACAAAGTTTCCGCTATTATAAATGTTTTAATCTATACATAGTCAAGATTATGATTCAAATTTCAACATGTATGGTATTAAAGAGTTTTCCGTTAATACTCAAAGCTTAATATGCATACAGACTAGCAAAAATGGGTTAGCAGATTGTCCTATTTTTAACTGTGCGTTAAAATTTAACATTTGCTTACAGAATTGCTCCTTTTGTAAGATTAGTGTTTTTGTGAAGGTTGTAAAAGGGTGTTTCGCATTGTTTTTATTACATAAACTGAATTGGCTGACAAATATACTGCGATTATCGTACAGATAATATTGTTTTTAGTTAAGTATTCGCAAATAGGGAGCCAAAGTCTAAAGTTTAAATTTAAATTTATGGTTCCAATAAAACAATCGAAAAAATTAGCAGCAGATTTTCATCGTAAATTTAAATAGTATCTAGATAAATCAATTTTTATTCAAGATAATATCATTATTGCGTATGAAAACATGCAAAAGCCATCAGAGTGTAATACAGATATATTCCGAAATAACTGTGGAAAATTGTCAATTTTAACAAAATAAAAATGACACTATCCCATATTTTCACCTATAACTGTCAAGCCGTCAACTGTATCGACCTGTATTCGAGCTCAATCGATTAAGCATGAAATTTTTTCTACAACTGCTATGGAAAATAGTTCTTTTCCCACAATTTACGAAACTACAAAGTGACATATTATATTTATATGGAGAATCAAATAAAGTCGACGAAAACTTAGTATGCTACTGTTATCTTTAAATACCTACTTAGTTGTCACAAAACTATTGAGAAAAGTCGTCAAAAAAATTAAAGGCGTGTACACTTTGGTTACAGTTTGTGCAGTTGAAGAAAAAGTATAGTGTGCAGCATGTGGGGAAAGTACTTTTCTCACTCGTTTGTTTGTGGCACTCGCCCTTCGGACTCGTTCCACAAACTTCCACACTCGTGAGAAAAGTTGAACTTTCCCCACTAGTTGTACAATATACTATTTCACACTCAAAAATTTGTACCACATTTTTTTGTATGTTTCTACACAAAAATAGCGCAAAAAACTTGATTTTTATTATTTTTTCGAAATTATTCTCTATTCCTACTTTGACGACTTATGAAATGGATACTCTTTTGGATATAGTATTGTTGATTTTTTTACAGATAGATTGGTACTTGACGAGTGTACTTCTAAAATTTTAGCTTAATATTCACATTTTTGTGGCGCCTACGCTTTATTAAGTTCAAACAAAATACTTAAATTCTCACACCCAAAAACGTTATCTAAACAAATCCTCAGTATGTACTTGAATAAAATAAATCGAAAAAGGCCCTCTCTTAAATTAAGTATTGATAATATTTTTTTTTATTGGTGAACCATTTTACCTAGTTAAAGCACGCCTCAGCGTGTTTAAATCGAACTTTAAAAAACGCGCGTGTTTTAAAGTTACCGTGGCAACATCAACAACTCGAGAAACGAAGTCTAAATCTATGGTCTAAATCAAGGCTGCTCAAAATTTTGAACAGTAGAGCCAAACCGATGGGTAAAAAATTTTTGGCGGGCCATTAACGATTTTTTAACTTATATGAAATTAAGTCGTCAATGATCCGCCAAAATTTCATACGTTTAATAAAACTTGTGTGATAAAAACATTCAGTATTACAAAATTTGGTATTTATTAAAATATAAAACAAAGAGCATTATTTGCAAACTAAATAAAAAATAAAACTTGTATCTTAAATTAATGTGATTTTTGACAATGTTTCTGTTCTACTAATTTTTTTATATTGGGTTTTAAATTATATGTTGACAATAACACCAGGTCAAAAATATGTTGCTCCGTAAGTGAAGTGCGGTATTTATTTTTAATATAATTAAGATCCGAGAAAACCTTTTCACACACATATGATCCGAAACTGGATAGGAACTGCAATGCCAGTTCCGTTATTGCAGGAGTCTTCTTTTGGCACCAATTTCCAGAAATCTGCTCTGATAAATTTTGTGCTTTCGAAGATATTTTTTCAATAAAAAGGTTTTTTAAGGCACAATGATTTTGCAGTTCGGTTAGTTCCAACTGAATATTGCCAAGATAACTAATTATTTCAGTTAAATTAATTATAACAGGGTTTATAAAAAATTATAATATTTGTTTTTTACTCTCAAAGTCTTGAAATATATTTTCAAATGAATTTAATAAGCATTTAATTTTCGATTCGTACTTAGAATAATCAATATTGATAATATTAAGATTCTTTATGAATTCTTTAAGTGTCAGAAATAAGTCGATATTTTCTCTGGCCGCGGGCCATTTAAAATGCCTGTGGTTGAGCAGCCTTGGTCTAAATCATATTTAAATGACAATTTTTTTTATTATTGATCTGTCAGGAGTAGTTTGTAACGTCAAAACTTTCATTCGAACAATATTTAACAATGTCAAATTTATAAATTAAAATGGAAAGTGCCGTTGGTATTGTTTGAAATATTAATATTTCCATTTTTCAAATCCTAGGAAATGGTATTTAAATTAATACTATTGACATTCACAGAACTCAATAAGGTTGAACTTCCATCAAAATACAAATTAGTTTATGTTTTTCTCAAGGTATACATCATATACATCACGAATTCAACCATTTGACATTTAGTTCTTATTTTTTTCTATGATTTCCATTTCTTGTTGTTGTAGTAGATATAGACCAGTATTTATAATTTCAAAGTGCACCAATCAAAAAAAATAGCGTAAAGTATTCGTGGATATCTGGTCTTTAAAACTCTTGCTTCTATTTCTAAATGGCGCGTGTTTTAAAGACCTTAATATCAACTTATACTTTAATATACTATTTTAGGGCATCTATTTATTATCTGTATGTATGCCAAGTGGATGCACTACCAGGGACTACAATGCTGCTATAAAACTACCCCTATTTACACATTCTCCCTGTCATACCAGGGATGATTTGGATGAAGTAACAGGAGGAGACATTGGATTTTTGTAAGTTATATTTCAACTATTAACCTAATTTCATTGATATTATTGTTGTCAAAAAGAAGAGCTCGTATCTCAAGGTTCTAGATTATAAATGTACAAGTTTTTCATATCTTTACAGATAAAAAACTCACGTCATTTCAGGGTCGAAGGTGATAAATTATGAAGGGTATTATTTGTTTGTTTAGTATTTGTCTAAGATTATTACGATTTGAAATAAATTGGTTTGTCAAGATATTTTTCCTTTCCCTTTCTCGAAAAATATTCAATATTTTGTATTCCACACAAAGCATTTAATTCGAGTCCCAGTGTGAGCCAGAAAACTTCTTTATACGCGTTGAAATTCGCGTCTTCGTCACGCTATACAGGGTATATTAAAAATAACAAAGGTCTGTACCTCGTATACAAAAATAAATATCAAAAAATTTCAACGTTAGAAAGGGGAAACTGAAATGACAGGAGAAAGAACGCAATCCTAGTAAACCCCTGTCACACCTACCCCACCTACAAAAATGTAAATGTCAACCCCCTACTTGAACCCCTTTGATACTAAAACTTGGCTACGCCCGGTAAATGATATTTTTTTTAATTCTAGTGTCTTCATTGCTATAATAATAGCAATTATAGTAGCATCGACAGGATATGATGTTTATATTAAACACCAACAGAAAAGTGAGTGTTTTTTGTAAATTTTTCTGTAAATCTCAAGGCTAACATTAAAAATATTTACAGAAAGTGCACATCCCATGTTTTTGGCGTTTTCTGTTTATACTAATATGAGAAAACTAATTCAAACATCGAAAAATCACAAAGATCAAATTCAAATATTCAATGGAATGAAAACAGTCAGTATGGCTTGGATTATAGCTGGTCATACAATGCAAATGTGGATTGGAAAGAGCGTTGTTAACTCGACAGAAATATTTTCGGTAAGTATTTTCCCATTAAATAGATTTTTCCTTCGACCGTGTATTAACATATGCTAAAATTAGACAAAATCATACATTAATCAACGATTTTTCTATAGGCAACCCAACGCACATCTTTGTTACTATATTTATATTGACAGTTACCTGTGGTGTAGGCAACCAAAACATACATTTTAATGTTATTATTTATTTTTGACAGTACTAACCTATGAAATAAATAAATTATCTCGATTGTTAATGTCCCTCATTAATACACTTGTTGGTTAAATAACTATTTGTCTATACATACTATACTTTACAATAGGTTTGTTCCCGTAGCAAGCTCCTAACTGTTATGGACATATTGAGTCTGCGCAGTATCAGAGTTCAGGCTCTGCTGGAACGCTTTTTTTATACTGCGCACACTCAATATGTCCATAACAGTTAGGAACTTGCTACGGGAACAGACCTAATAATAAGTGCTAGGTATATTCTTAACTATAAATAAAAACTGAATAAACTTTGACTACCGATAATCAATACAAATATAATAAATTAAAACTGTAGCTTCCTCTAAGTTTGGACAACTCTACACTCTGATTTGTGTTCAATGTTATATGACTTGAGACTTATCTAATTATGTTTTATTTATTAAATATCAATTAAATTTCTTAAAATAATGAAAAAAATCACTAGTTTTCACCATATTAAGTGCAAATATGTTTTTAATTGAATATATAGCTAACATTTCATTTCATTTCAATTCTGTATTTTTTGTTTTTAGAAATTGCAAAAATTAAGTTCTTTCTATATATCAGCAGCACATCTCGGAGTAGATTCGTTTTTTTTTATGAGCGGTTTTTTAATAGCGTTCAGTTATATGAAACAAAAATCAAGACCCATGGCACTTCAAGTCAAATCCGTTCCTGCTTTGATCGTACATAGATATTTGAGGTAATTGAATTTTGTATTAAGTCTTAATCTACGAAAAAAATATTAATAAAGTTATTTTACAAGTTTCGAATGTATGACTTTTAAAGAGTATAATATAGTCCAGTCGGGTTAGCATTAAAGGTGGATGTAAAAGCAGTAGTCGAGATTTTTGATAGAATCCCTCAAAAAATTCATGGTTAATGATAATCAATTGCCTTGCTAAATGCACAATAACAGTTTATAGCCAAAACAACCAATAATAGGTCTGTTTTTCGACATGTTTTCGAATTTTACTCGAAAAGTATTAAGTTTATCGTGCATATGTATGGAAGCAAAGTTATAAAGCGTAAAATTTCCTATAAAATTCCGTGGTTCAAAATTCAAAAATTCCCATCCCTGCAACCACAGCGGATGAATAAGTAAAAAAAAATTGAAAATACAGCTGTTTTTCAGACGCAAAATACTAATGCAATTTATGAAGCAATATAAATCATTATTTGTCTCATAATACGATATTTATACACGAACTGAATGCAACAAACGCGGCTTCGATATCTTATTTAGTTGATGAGTAATCTGATTGTTAATAAACATTAGGTAAAAGAAATAGACATTACTAGAATAAAGACATATGCCACCAAAAAATTGTTGAAACTTACAATAATGTTTTTACACATACTAGAAGGTTACAGCTATCATATGCAATGATTTAATCAACAATTTTTTCGGTTTAACTGACTCAAACGTTAGTTTAAAAAATTTGTTCAAATTTTACCTTAGTAACAATTAAAATATATATCTGTGCGGTTTTTTATTTTAATTGAAATCTGAAAAAACCCACTTAAAGGACTTGGAAAAACACAACTTTTGGCGTTTTGAACGTTCAATTCGGACCATTTAATCCCGAGTTATTGAATCCCAAACTGAATCAACGATTCTTGGCAAACGATCAACAAGCTAACGAATAAGAAAATACCGACATTATGGTACGATTCAACCTCTAGCCACATAATATTATAATCTGTGCTGTCGCCGCTATACTCAGTTATGCCTTCCCCTCGGAATAACTGCGTCGATAGCCTCTTCCGCGCACATTCTCATTTCTTTTTGATTTAATTGTTGATAAGTTATAATAGGTAGGTGTATTGAAAAATATCTGGGAAGTATGCATGACAGTATTTTTTCTATGATCTTGAAAAGATCTATACGTATTTATAACTGATATAGAATTCGAAGGGGATTGAATGTAGAAATTGCTTTCATTTTAAAATATGTACTACAGTACACTGTAGTCGATGAAGCATTGAAGAATATTTTTGTTATTTTTACAGGTTGACACCAGCTTATGCCATGCTATTTTTTTTCACCATAACAGTATATAAATTTTTTGGTGAAGGTCCATTTTGGCTTTCGGCTTTAGATATTATGAAGACTCGTTGTTACGATCATTACTTGACTTATTTCACGTACAGTCAAAACTATGCCAACTATAAAGAAATGGTAAATATTAATATCATTGTTTAAAATGTTTATTTAATAATTTTTCTTTTTTAGTGTATCGGTCATACGTGGTATTTGTCAGTTGACATGCAACTGTATATTTTCAGTATACTAATTTTAATACCTCTATCTGTTCTACTAGCTAAAAATGCGAAGAATTTTAAATTGGTCATGATTATTTGTTTGTTTCTAAACTTATTTTTGACTTTAATGCCATTGGCGGCGAAATTGATATGGACTGATTATAAAAAGTAAGATTTAATTTTAACTACTTTTAACATTAAACAGACTAGATGGAATAACCCAGGCTAGGATAATCCGGTCAAATTAGACCAAAAAAGAATAGTAAAGGTACATAAATTCACAGCAAGCTAAAAGTGCGTGTGATTGTTCAAAACATAACTAAAAATAACACCTGAAAGCTCCTCATCATTCCGGCGCTTAAAAAAAATTTAATCGAGGTCAAAGGTAAGAAAACTCGAAAAAAATTGGTTTTTCGCGATTTTCAGCAAAACGGTAAGTTTTATCTTAAAATTGTCCCAGACAAAAATTGTAGAACATAAAATTCTCTATGAAAAATGTACTAATACTTTTTTTCATAGAGCTACCGTTTCTGAGATATAACGAGTCAAATAATATGTCGCTTACAAATTTTACAATTATTTGACTCGTTATATCTCAGAAACAGTGGCTCTAAGAAAAAAAGTATTGATACATTTTTTATAGAGAATTTTATGTTCTACAATTTTTGTCTGAGACAATTTTATGATAAAACTCACCGTTGTGCTGAAAATCGCGAAAAACCATTTTTTTTTCGAGATTTTTGACCTTTGACCTCGAATAAATTTTTTTCCAAGCACCGGAACTTTCAGGTGTTATTTTTAGGTATGTTTTAAACAATTACTCGCACAATTTTTTTACTTTGAATTCTTTTGATCTCAACAGGTTGTAGTCATCCAGAAAAATCTTTGATTGTCTACTAGATCTTTCCAAAGGTCAGATCTTCTCTTTTTTTACACTTTTTTTGTTTTTTAGCGACTATGAGACCCATTCTCAAGCGATCACCTACATAGGAGGAATAACTATGGGTATTTTCTTTAGGGAAAAGCGAGATAAGCCTTTCTTTTTCAATAAATTTTCAAAACCAGAGGTAGTACGAATTAAAAAAAAATGTAGAAGAAAGTTTTAATTTCGTTTGTTTTTAGATAGTTAATTTAGTAATATGGTCGATAATACTACCCATAATGGGGGCTATAGCTGTTCTCTATGAGGAATATATTTTCACGGGAAAACACCAACATACTGCCCAATCGGTTTTCAGTAGTTTGTATAGACCGTTGTGGTGTATATGTTTAAGTTGGATGGTGTATTCTTCGTATTATGGTTACGGGGGTAAGTCTTATTCAGTAAAAATCTCTTCTGTATGTTCCTTGTTGTGTATCCATTATTCTTTTTGTTAATTATATTCAGAAAAATTGATTTTTTTTTCAAATACATCATATACATCATATATACATCACGAATTCAACCATTTGACATTTAGTTCTTATTTTCATCTATGATTTCCATTTCTTGTTGTAGTAGTTATTGACCAGTATTTATAATTTCAAAGTGCACCAATAAAAAAAAATAGCGTAAAGTATTCGTGGATAACTGGTCTTTAAAACACTTGCTCTATTTCGAGCACTCCGGCTTCGAAAAATCGCGCGTGTTTTAAAGACCTTAATATCCATTTATACTTTAATATACTAATTGTAATATTAAAACGGAAGTATAGCTATTTATATATTTTTTATTAGGAATAGTGGCATGGCTTCTCAATAGACCTACAATGCAGATAACTGCAAAATTATCTTATTGTATGTACCTTCTTCACATTCCTGTAGTTCTCCAGGGAACCTTTACATCTAAGACAAGACTTTACTTTAGTGACTATATTAACGTGAGTATTTCTTAAAATTATTTTTACATTCACTTCCGGATTCATGACCGTAGAAATAAAGGTTATAACTGAATTAAAGGTTCGTCTTTTTTTAATTATTGTTCTAATATGTTTTCAGTTTGTTGAATGGTGTTCTTATTTTATGATAACTTCTATAGCAGCCGTAATATGGACACTGGCATTCGAATCTCCAATGATTACTGTAGAAAGATTCATTTTCGGTGGGGCAAGTTCAAAACCAAAAAAGAATAAGAGTGAGTAACAATTTCTCTTCTTTTTTTGATTAAATACAACGAATATTTCTTTCTTTTTTTAGATACTCCTCAAAGTGTGAAACAAGCTGTTTAAAATTATTATTTATTATAAAATATTTATAATTATTATTTATTATAGAATATTCATGTAAGTAACTATATTTTATTTCTCGAAAATAAAAACCTATTGATAATTTTTCTAATTTCTCTTACTTGAATACACGTTTGATATACAGGGTGTCGAGTTAAAACTATCTGTATATGGCAAAATACTTATAGTAAAATCATGATACCTGGATAACGGTATAAGGTTTAGGTATAGGAAAGTATAAATGAATTTGCCTTATTTTTTACCTCTGAATGCATTGAAATAGAAAAAGCCGGGTGGTTCTATTTAAAAAAATAAAGAAATTTGATATTTATGAAGTTGAACTTTGAACACTTTTTATACACACCCTGTATAAAATGAAAAATTTTCAACATAGATTCAACTACGTCTGACCTTGCTAAAAGCAACCGAACAGAAACCATTTTCATATCTTCAAGGGTATCCTCATAAAAAAATAATTTATAAGGGTCAGCAACGGTCAAATTTTTTACGAAAAAATTGATAACTCAAAAAGTATGCATTTTTCGAAAAAAGTTTTCAGACAAAATTATACTAAAATGTTACGTAGATTTTAAAAATGTTTTAATATACAGGGTGTTCTATTCAAAATAACAAAGTTACAGTCGACTTCCGGTAGAACCGGAAGTCGGCCATCTTTGAAAATATTTTAGTTAAAAAGATCGTATCCGAAAACCCAAACGTAGAAATTTTCATGATTTTACTATAAGTATTTTGCCATATACAGATAGTTTTAACTCTTCGTGGGACACCCGTAGTTATACAGCTTCCTCTTCACGAGTTGTACGTTAAACGAGATTATGGTACGCAACAATTGAGTTAAATTTTTTTTAAACAAGACCACCACTTCAGACTTTTGAAACTTGGAAAAAGAAAATTTACGTTAATTTGGATCATGGAAACCCTTTAATCTTGTTTATTTTCAAATAAAGATATTGTTGTTTTCGAATAAGGTGAAATTAGATGAAATCTGAAAACGTGACAAGCGTGTAAGATATGTGATATGTCGCGCCATTATAATTTATTTATCTTTGATATATTTATTGGTATTTAATATGTTGAGATTAAATGCACACTTCATTTATCAGTAAATATCAGATCAGATTTATCAGATTAAATTGTAATGATAAATAATACAATAGAAAAAAATTTATTAATTGGACGAAAATAGTCTCATTTGTTTTTTATGTTATTTTTTTTAAAGATAGGCCAGTGATTGAACATAATTATTTAATGCGTCATGCCTGGACATCAAAGGTAATGTTTACTGGGTTTGCGATGGCTGCAGCCAAAATATTCATCATCATGTATTGGAAATAAATTTTTTAAAAGCAACAATTTATATTTATAATTACTGTTTCCATCAACGCCAAATTCAAAAAGGGAGATAACATACCTAACAGTATAAAAATCATCGACCAAAGTGGCTTCTGAATATGGCCGACTTCCGTTGAAGCGTAAACAAACCAGAGGCGTACATTAAATTATTCAATTAGGAGAAACAAAAACTCTCATATGCATCTTTTTAAGGTGGTATATATTGGATGAAAGCAGTCTCCGAACATTATTGTACAACTCAATATCAACTTAAATAATAAAGACAGTTGACAATGTTTATTTAAAATCAAACCAAATTTTTTAATCAAAATTCAAACTAAATTCACTCCATTTTTTTCTGTTTCTCTTGAATATCGTCGTCGCATTGATAAACGCACAGTATATATTTGTTCTTGCCTTTCTTTCTTTTCTTCTTAACTATTTGATTATTAAACGAATTTTTCGACATTTCTATAAAAGAAGAAACATTTATTTGTAAAAAATCTGTTAAAAATGACATTTCATAGGGATCTACACGAGACGTTAATTAATTGGATTATAGATGGCGATGCGCTGGCTAGTATAGTCAGATACACTATACAGATACACTTTAACCATTTGGCTTAAATATATAAATACATTTTTTCTACGACCACTATCGAAAGTCGTATTTTGTGCCTTGAAAAGCAACTGCAAAGTTGATGTTTTCTGCGGGCTGTCATAATTTGACATTATTTTCCGTAATAATTTAATGAGAAATAGGAAAATTTAAAAAATATCTGACATAAATGTAATAAGTGTTGCCTACGTACATAAAGACACGAAACTGCAATCTGGAAACTGTTAAGTACAAACAATGGCATTTAATTTTATTTTGGTGTGATCGTAGAAAAAATCTTGTGTGTATCAAGAGCAGAAAGTAATACTCGATAATACTCGACAGATCGCCGCGCTCCGCTGACGCGTCGTGTGGCAACTTTCTGTCTCGACTGCCAAAGTACTACTTTCTGCACTTGTCTCTTGATACACAAATAGCTATTTTTGTAATAAAAACTTGAAGCAAAGTTACTTAATAGGTACCTTTTCTATATAAATGTCTAGCTATAGCTACAAATGGCGATTCGAATGATAGACACCAGATTAAGGAGGCGATGATAGTGAATATTACATCACCGAGAACATCATGAATCTGAAAAATAAAAGTATTATTTCTATTTTTGGTAATATAGGTATTTTGGTAAAACACAATGTAGATATATCTATATATTTAAAACTTCTCTCTTTATTAAAACGGCAAGCTCAAGGTTATAGGGCGAAGAATTATTAATTTTATGATATTTTATATAAATAAGTAATAATAATAATAAATAATCAGTGAAAATAACTTGAGACTTACATTGTTGACATCTTTAAAATAAGTTGGATGCTGTTTCGATGCGGTGAAATACGTTATTACTGCAATATGGGTTAAATAAGCACTGTAAGTTAATTTTACCAATATTCTAAAGATCGGCAATGACAAAAACCTGTTTACCAAACCTACAAAATGTTTTTAATATGAAATAGGCGACAATACGTTTTATTTTAGGGCAAATAGAATCTAATCTGACAATTATATTTATAACAATAGTGTTTACAGTATGGCAAATTCACCTGAAAGTGTGAGAGTGCGCATGCGTGTACCGTAGAGTGAGAGTGCATTCGGAACGAAAAGGATAACCTTTGCTTGGTCTATGCTTGTTTAAAGCAGAGAGTACACCATCTAACAAGAGGCGAAAGAAAGTAGTTTTCGTGATCGCAAATTTGTGTGCAAATGCGTGAATTAATTAGTTCATCTGTCAATGTCAAGTCGACACTTCCGTTCATTTTCCTCAGTTCACCGTGTATTATTTCAAGATTAAGTTAAAAATGAGTTACTTCTCATTACATACATGAGATGAATAATAAGGTGTTCTCATGTTAATAGTAGTTAAAAAATTATTCTATAGACCTAATTGGGAGGGATGTTCATCAACACTACTATTTTTCTTAGTGATACTTTTCTCAGTGTATCAAGTAGTTTATGTGTCAATGCCTCGACGTATTTCCGCTCAATAACGTGTAAGTCCAACTTCAAAGGAACCGACGAAGCTTTCGTCTCTTGTTAGATGGTGTACTCTGTGGTTTAAAGGTACAATCGGAGGCACAAATATTAGGTAGTAACTTTAACTTATGTGAAAGAAGTTCAGTAGTTCCTATTTACACGAGAGCTTATTTTCCCGACATATTCCAACGTTGCCAAACTTAGTAGTAACATAACGATATTGAAATAAATATGTAAATATCAGAAAATAAGAAAACTAAAAAAAAAACAAGAAAACCCAGGCCCAAACCCGGTTGATCAAAGTGTAACTATGTATAAAAATATCAGAAAATAAGAAATAAAAAACGAAAAAAAAAACCCAGGTACTAGCCGGGTTTCAAACCTACGACCCCTGAGTTGTAAGCTCAATACCCTACCAACTGCGCTAATCAGCTCACCTTCAATCACATCGAATAGAAGGTTAAGGGCTGCTTGAACGCATGCGCACTTCAACTACTAAATTTGACGTGGGGGTGGAATATGTCGGGAAAATAAGCTCTCGTGGTATTTACTCGCTTAATTTCTCACAGCACTAACTGCTCCTGGACAGTCTAACCACACGACGAATGCGCATCGTAGGTTTGAACGTTTTCAAACTTTCAGGTGTTTGTATCCCACTGTAATATATACATAGTATCGATATTTACCGTTCCTATTTGTTGTACAAAGAAAAATAGTCATCCCCAATGCCACTGACCAAATTTGTTTCGCACATGAATTGTAGATGGCTGAATTTAGAGCGTTATATTCAGTGGCGCTCGAAAAAACAATGTGTACCAAAATAAGTCCAGTCATTGTTATAAAAATAGAAGCCCAAGCGAATGATGTAACTGCCTAGAAAAAATGCATATTATACAGAGTGTTTCTCAATTCAGGATGTGTCACTTTAGCAATTTTTTAGTGTCTACTTAATGTTTTTTCTAGCTTTGGTAGGCTGATGTAAAATTATGTTGTTAATAGTGACAAATTAAAGTTTATAGTTTGCTATTTTTGCGTTAATTTATATATTATATGGTTTGGCTAATCACAATACTCTAGAACAGTGATTCCCAAAGTGTGCGCCGCAAGAATTAAGAAACCAGAGGCGCCGCCGCCAGCCGCTCCTGATAAGGTATAATCTGAGTTACGTTTGGCAACGCCGGCGCCGCAGACGCTATTAATCGAGCCCGAGAGAGCAGAGCAAGCTTCTAGAATTTACGGAAGCCCGCAGTCACCGGTTTACTTTCAAAGAGACAGGAGCTAAATTAACGGTCACTGGTCCACACCGTTATCTGCAACTGTCTACGAAAATAGACTAGGCCAACTAACACGACGTGAACCTACGATAAGCGACCACTTAGAGACGGTTTCTTTTCAGAAACCTCTCTATTAAAGTACTTATACCGGTGAACAAATAGTGCAGAAGTCAGTGAATAGTGAAAATCTCCCGTGCTACCATGCGTCGTACCCGACGCAAGAAAAAGGCCAGCGATGAGGAATTTCCTCAATTGCCATCCGAATCCCCTTCAACCTCAAAAACTTCAGAAATATCAACATCAACCTCGAAGACGCCCAAATCCAAGCCACGCCCCCTGATGGAAACTCCTATCGATCTACCATCAGTAGTCGAATATCTCGACACGCCTCAATTTCGAGACTTGTTCTCATCATCTCATTCTGTTAAAAACCTCTCAATCAAACAATTTGAGAATCTTCTCTCTACCACTAAAGAAGCAGTCCTTAACAAACTTTCCCAAAGCCCTTCTACTAGCTCCTACGCCCAAGTAGCCAAGTCCACCACCTCATCCCGCTCCTCTCAGGCCTCCTCCATCAGCGGAAAATCACTTCGCCAAATTGAAGAAGTCTCAGTTCAGACTTCTTCATCAAAATCGTCCCATTCTCAAAAAACATCTACATCACTCCAAACACTCAACCTACGAAACCTCCCTCCAAAATTCTGCTCTCAGAAGGAACTTTTCAACCTTCTGAACAGAAACGAAATTCTGAGAGGCCAAATCTCTTACCTCAAAGCGAACCCAAACCGCACAGCCCTCCTTAAAATTCCAAGTAACATCTGCTCCAAAACTTTGGAGAAAAAAGTCCGCAACGCCATCGGAGACAACGAAGTCGTCTGTCTACCTCTCTTCTCCCAAACTTCTGCCCCCAAAAAAGATCCTCCAGCAAAAAACAACCCTCCAAACCACTCTTTCGTCATCACCAGAGTTGACAAAACAATCTCCAATGAAGAAATCTTTGATCTTCTCAAAGATCTTCAAATTAACTTCCTCAAATGCTGGAGAATCATTTCCAAAGCCACCAACACTCCAACTACCCTAATCAGGGTCATCACAAACTCTGAATCCCAGCTACAACAAGCTCTGTCAAAAGGCATCTTCCTCTACGGCCTAAACCATCGTTGCGAAATTTCCAACGCAAACCCACTCCCACCCGTCCCAAAATATTGTACTCGATGTACAAAACTAGGCCATTCTACAACAGAATGTAAAGCTAAGCTTTACACCTGCCCTCACTGTGGTAGTCACGACCACAAATCCGATAAATGTGACAAACTCAACAAGCCTTCCTGTACCAACTGTGGCGGTGATCATCCCACATACCACCCTAAATGTCCAAAAAGACAAACTCCAGCCTCAAAACCCGAGGAAACAGCCCCTATAACATTGCCAAAACCTCCAATGCCATTTGACTTCCCTTCGGAAGTCCAAAAAATTCTCGAGATAACTTGCGTTATCTTGATGAATGCAATCCCTTCAGCCCGTAGGATGGTAATCGAGACGCTTCGTCTCCTAATACCGTCCTACTATAATTACAACTGTTCTGTCCAAGGACAGGGCAACAAGGCATATTTCAACTTCTCGCCAATCTCCTAACCTTGAACTAATAATTTTTCCTTACAGCTAACACGCGCCGAAACAGCGGAACCTCTCCAAAAAAGTGTACCAAAAGTCGGATGAAAAGTGCATAGAAAGCAACCACGGACACGACACCACGAGAAGTTCCAGGCTACGAGGCGCAAAAACACAAATAAACAACACACACTCGCCTAACAGCGAATGCTCCGAAAAAGTGTATAGAAAACCGGAAGAAAAGTGTACAGAAAGCAACCGGACACCAAGAAGGAGCAGTCGCCACTCACTCACACTTACTTCAGCAAAAACAAATGCACTTTTTAGTGTATTGTTTCGGGTATTTTCAATACCTGAAACTCTACTTTGAAAATAATCCCGCAATAAAAATTTTGTATGTGTGTTTTTATTTCCCTCATTTCCTTCCACTCCGGGATGATGGATGCAGGTTTTCTGTGGTTTTTCCCTGCATCTTAATTTTCGCAACGTTCGGAACAGCGATACATTGCGGGAATTAACCAAATGGCCATCCTTTGGGTGCACAGCCACAGCTGTCCCTACCGCGACCGTCAAATCATGCCTTTAAATTCAGTCAATTCAAACCCTGAAGAGGACTAACTCTCCTATAACAGGGTAGAATCAAATTTTGCTTAGCTTGCTATCCGATGATGGATAATTTAAATTTCAAATCAACTAAAATCATGCTCGAAAAAAAAAAAAAAAAAAAAAAAAACGGAAGCCCGCATTCGACCTACGCGTCGCTCGACGAGATTTTTTGCGAGGGCTCTTTGACAGTATTGGAGTTGTTTTCATTCATGTCTTGTAACGAATGCCAATATATTTACAATGGTGTAAAAATAATAAAGTGTTGCATGCAAAGCACATATTTTAAACATTATACATATGCAACACTTTGTCGGACACAACTATATATAGTTTGGCAAGTTTATCTGTAGCTACGGGGCGTCGGTAAGAGGCGAGGAAAAACATGGCGTATATCTGTCAAACGTACAAATGGCGTACGGTACCTATTTTACCAAGTAAAACTGAAATTACAAAGGTAACTGACAATACGAACACCACTGGATAAATCAATATCAGTCAATTGACGAAGTGAGAGGGAAGAACATACGCACGCGCTTTCCAATAAGAAGTAACCTGGTCGATAAAAATCACCAATTATGTAATCGGAGGGTGTGGTCATTATGGTTTTCGTACAACGTTGCCAGAGCTTTAAGAATCCCATAACAAATTTGGAAAAGTGTTCTCTTTTAATATTCATAAATTGGAAAATAATGTTAATAGAATAAATCCAAGGAAACAAGCACATTATGAAATTAACGTTCAATCATATTTTTAATATTGTTAATAATAATAAGACCCATTTATAATTATTATCACTACATAATCAGTTCTTCTATTTTTTTATAGTTAAACGTGGCAATGTCGAACGTTTTCGACTGCATTCCTTTCACGGTTTCAGATAAACTTGCCAAAGTTATATGCATCATAGACAAAATAAAAGAGACGGATTGAAGCATAGGCGGTATTGGGCATAACGTTTCTGCGCCGCCACCCGCGCATCGAGTCGCTGCGGTCGCGAGAACTACAAGACTTTTTACATAAGGAGAATGGAATAAAATACTTTAAAATATTATAAATTACCTTTCACTTCAACATTTTGCCCTTAATGTCGATGAATATCATCGAATATCCTAGTATTTCAACTTTTAAGTCAATAAAAATGAAAATATACAAAATCAATCATACTTTGGTTGATGTGAATCTGGCTTCTGTTTGTCAAAGTCAAAGTGAAAATGTCAATAAGAAATATACATAAATATTATATAAATGGTCTACATCCAATGATTAAAGGTTGTGTTAAGATCATTTTGATAATAATGCATTTATAGGTTCATTATGCAAAATACTTATTAAATTTGTTTCACATTTGTAATCCTTACATCATGCATCATAACATAATACACCACCAAAAGTAGTTGAACATATAATAATAATACCCAAGTTTTTGAAAATACCGTATTGCCTGTATTAAAATGAAAGCTTATTTTTTCTAACTCAAACTCAATTTGGAACATCTAACTAAAAAACTATGTTTGGAATCTAGTACTTCAAGTAAAATAAATGAAACTTAGTGTAAATAATTCATTTCTCAAGAAGAATGTATTATATAAATGAAGATCTGAGTTATTTCAAAATTAGATCCAGCAGGCTTAGATTTTTTTAAAAGTAGTAGGTACTGTTAACTGCAAGAAACATAAACTTTTGTGGTCAATAACATTATCCATTTATAAAAAGGGACCACAAGATGATGTTTTGAAACATTTTATATCTTTGCCCAGTAAATGTACTTTACAGTTACTTCTACGATCAGTGCCATTTGAAACTAGAATTGATAAAGCAATTTTTGATAGGCTTAAAGAAAGGGTTGTGAAAATGAAGCATATTGATGAAAATTGTGTCTTGTTATTTGATGAAATAGCTCTATAAGAACAATTGACTTTGGATGTGTCTATGTTTTTTCTTTGTAACTTACGGTACTGTGTTTTATTTATTTTGTTTCAGACCTGCTCCTGCCTTCATAGAAATGGAGAATCTACTTTCTTTTTTGTTGTTTTTGTGAATAATTTTAAAATAATGTGCAATTTAATGTGATATTGGATCAACTTTCCTAAATATAAAGTAAGTTTAATAAAAATATGTTATTTTTTTATTCATAATATATAAATATTTGATAAATTGATGGTAATATAGATGTGGATTATTTGTTATGTTATTATGGCAGTTTAATAAAAATTTTAAATTTGTTGATCTCTCATTTATCTAAATTATGTGTCTTAAAATTGTTTATTAATTATAATCATTTCATTAGAAAAAATAAAATATAATTTTTTTTCGTAATGAAATAATTATATAATAAACAATTTTCAGACAAATTGTGAAATTCACCTACCCACAATCCAGACTAAATAGTTTAAATATCCCGCTTTCAAAAATTAGCTCCGCCAGTACTTCCTGGTGCGCTTCGATCAACGTGATGCCAACTGTTACTACAGGGTCGACAACTCTCATTATATTATATTTCTCTATGATATGCATATTGCGAGTAGGGGCGCCCTGACAAAATACTAATAAGTGCGCCGCAAACTGAAAAAGTTTGGGAGCCCCTGCTCTAAAAGATAAACGTGTTAATGTTGAATAATATCCGCAAAGAGTTTGGAAGCTTTGTTTCGTTTTGCACCATAATTTCCCTTTTTTTTCAATAAATAATGCATAATATACTTACCTTGGGAATCTTGATATTGTTATATTTATAAATTACGTAGCCGAAAATAAATCCAATCATCCAAGCAGGCATTCGTACCATAGTTGGTTGATAGATATAGTACTGATAAGATAAATCGCTTCTAAAATAAATGAGAGAATTTTTCAGGAAGCTTAATTTAAAAAAGAAGAGTATGCCAATAAGTCCTTTTGCACACGTAATTTAACGTCATAAACGCGCAAGATTCGTTCTGTAGCGACGAATTCTATAAATACAGGAGAATAGAGGAGTTCAGTCTAAGGTCAGTGTGGCCAACAAAAAGTGGTTTTTCTGACAAGAATAACAGTTAATGTCTACCCCTTAAAACATAAGATTTTTGCATGTTTTTTATCATTGCGAACATCTATGTGGCTTTATTAAAATAATGAATACACCCTCGAAGCGTAAATCTTGGAATTTAAAATGACTTCTTAGCTGAATACACAGCACATCGGTGGCCAAAAATTCCAGGAACTCTTGGCATGTCACCATTTCATTTCTGTTATCTGTCACTAGTTATGTCAGATGTCAGTGGAAAAAGTAATTAGGAGAATAGAGATACACCTAACTAGAAATGCTACAAAAATCTAATCGAAAATGGACATACAGAATTAAACGAATATCAACAAAAATAAATATAACTGACATTTGACATAATTAGTGACTGAATAACAGAAATGAAATGGTGACTTGCCAGAAGTTCCTAGAGTTATTGGCCACCGATATGTTGAGTATCCAGCTAAAAAGCCATTTCAAATTTCATAATATACGCTTCGGGGGTGTATTCATTATTTTAATAAAGCAATATAGATGTTCACAATGATGAAAAACATGCAAAAATCTTATGTTTCAAGGGGTAGACATTAACTGTCATTCTTGTCAGAAAAACCACTTTTTGTTGGCCACACTGACCTTAGACTGAACTCCTCTATTCCCAACAAGTCTTGAACATCTATGGTTTGAAACTTGCGGGGAACTCCCCTGTTTTCTTATGCTGGTTTCAGTGCGTTTCAGCAAAACGCGCTTGATGCCAACAACATGGCTTTAAACGGCTATTAGTGAATTTACAAGCGCGTCTACGCTCAAAGGCGCAATTGTGAAAACAGCCTTATATTGCACGCCGCGATTCTCTGGTACGTTTCACAAAGCGTACGAGAGTTAGCCCGGTGGGTGATGCAGCGTTTTAGAAAGCAACCCTGCCTCACCATTTGGCTGGGGTTAACTCGTGAGTTTAGCGATAGTCATGCGCAAATATAAAAGGAAATAATTTTATTCACAATTCTTAAAACGTTAAAACTAATACTTACTCTAACATGGTGGCTCCATAATGGTTTTTCATAGTTATAATAAAAGTATAAATACCGGAAAATATACAAATTGCAATGCATAGTAAGCAAGTTTTAAGAGGTTTTTTTAGCAGACATCCTATTAAAATGGGAGACAAGAAAAATAGCTGCGAATCGACAGCTAAATACCAAGAATGCTGTATACACTAAAAAGACAGTTTTAAGAAAAAGTATTTGTTCATTTTTTAACTAAAATCAAACAACGTGTATTTTTTTAATTAAACGAATGTGTCTTACCTGTTGGTTGAATGGTAGGAAATTACTTGTAAACGACAAAGTCATGAACCAAGTTTTATAGCAAGTTAGGGTAAATTTGGTGGCCATCCAAGGCCAAAAAGGTCCATTGGATAGATGTTTAAATATGCTTATATCGAATAATACAGTAGCGATGAGAGCTGGACTCAATCTAGAAATTGAAATAAACAATATAGCGTGTTTTTTCTTAAATTAAGTTACAAATGAGTTTTGTGTTGAAACCACAGAATTAGAGTTTAGTTCTGTGGTTCTAACAAAAACGAACATCAATGACAACTGTCAAAACAAAAGCTTAGGGTTGGGGATAGGCAACATTAATCACACCGCCCGTTGGGTTTAGCAGTACAAGTTTTATTAAGAATTCCGATTATTATTCAACTTACCTCAAGAATCTATAACCATAAAGAACCAAATAAGGTACGTCTTTTTTCTTACCATTTTGTGAATAATAAAAATTCAATGTCCCATAAGATAAAAGTAAACCACTGATAACCAAAAAAGAATCGACAGCATATACACCGCCAAGGACAACTGTCGTGAAATATGAGTTGTTCCACTAAAATAAAAATGTAAATATATCATAAAAACAAACAGTTTAAACTTACCTCCATATAAACGTTCATGAGATTGATAGTCCCAGAAAATAAGTTCAGCATAACTCTATGTCCGTAAATAACCCATAACATACTTAAAACTTTAATGCCGCTTATACTTTCCAAGTATTTTACTTCGACTGACGGGTCTTGGACGGATATAAGCCGTTTAAAATTAGTATATAATGAAAAGGATATCCATATGTTGTCTTCTTTGACTTGAAATGTTAAAAAATGGTTTAGATGAACCTAACCTAACTTTAGTTTCAAAATCTGTGTAAATAGGGCATGTCCACGTGACGTCACAAACTATTTTGACAAGACTTAGGTGGTAAAACAATAAACAAAGCGTTCAGAACACGTGGTACTTAATAGTGAGGTTATGTTGATTTATAATGGTAGATCGTGTTTGATTTTAGTTGATTTTGCTTCAGTGTACTTTTAAAGTTATTTGAATTGTTGAGCTTGCATATTTAAAAATATATAATATGGGTTAATAGTTGTTTGTTGTTTGATAATTGTTCATCATGTCTATTGTTTATTGTTTTACCACCCAAGTATTGTCAATGTCAACTGTCGTGGACATGCCCTATTGCTTAAGGCGAAAGTTGAGAAGAGAAAATATAGTAGTGCTAAGAACATTCAAGATCAAACTACAACCTGTATAGCTATATAAGTTTATAAATTTGCTGTTATCTTACTTTTCATTTGTTGATGAATCATCAAATCATACCCCGTACTGACTAACAGGAAAATTATATAACAAACGAAGAAACCTCTGAAAATAATATTAACAACTAATAAAATTGAAACCAATTTTTTGACTTTATAGTATTAAGAATTTCCTTGCCGAGATGGACATTGTTTTATAACCTCACTTTCTTTACCAATGTTTGATTATAGTTTAGACGTTGCTTTTGACTTTATTTTGTTCTATAAGTATTGTTTATTGTATCTTTTGAGACAATTTATGTAACGACAGGGTGTAAACATCAGTATCACATTCATAAATAAATACTTACTTGATATATATGTCGATCGGGAGAGGAGAGGGAGTTTTGAATTTGCTGCTACACATCAAATCTATAAAATGTATATGTACGGGTAATTGAAAAGTGTTTTCAGTATAATCCCATATATTTTGCAAGTTTTCTATTGAACACGAATGAGGAATACACAAGCCATAGTTAACTTTGATTATTTTAAGAAATTCCGTTGTTCCGTGACTTGTCTTTAATCCCAAAACAGTTTTTAACTGGAAAATAAATGAAGAATTAACAAATCTCTATTGAAGACTTTAAAAATTAACTCACATTTCCAATACTGAAAAAGTCTAAATCGTTTCTATTGGCACTCGGAGTTACAAATACCGTACAATATTGTCCATATACGTTCGTTTCATTTTTATAATGATTTATATTTAAGCATTGATCGAAATGTCCGCTCATAAAAATATTTCCGGCCATCAAACCACTGGGTATTTTAGATGAAGCGTCTAGCACTACAAGATAAAAAAAAGCAAATGTTTGCACCATAGAGAAATAATATAATGTCTATGGTTTGCACAGTTACAAAACTGACATCTATCGTCAAACATCAACACTTTGTGTCTTTCCTGTTGCGTGCGCAATTTTCCAAGGTGACATTAAAAGTATCGTTGACAAAATAATACTTCCTGCTTGGTTGCCTATACCATCTGTACAATAATATGGCTCACAAAAGCACGATTAACGGAAAATTAATTCAATAGAAATTAATATCAAAGTGAGGGATTTGTTCTTACTTTCTAAAGCCCATCTTTTCAAATGAACAGCGTCGTGAAAAAACTTCTTCAAATCGTGAGCGCACTGCGACTTGCTTCCGGCGGCTTCAAATATTTTATCCGTTTTGTATTTTAGGATATTCAGCAAAGCTTTCGAAGCAAATTGCAGATTATCCACTTTATTCTGTACCGTAGTTAAGAATATAAAAAATATTATAAAACGAAGAGCTAACATTTTTAAAGTGCACATGTACCTATATTGAACTCGTTAATGCATTTTGCCAGTTATCGTAGGGTAATTAAATTTGTTTGCTAGAACTACTGAAATGGGTGTCTTATCAGATGAGTATTATACTTCGTGGCACTAATTATTAGCGTTTATTTTAAAAAAAATTATAATTACTTGTAGGAAAAAGTAGTTACATTTTTTCACCATGGTCGTATCTAAGGGCCAACCCCATTATTTGCTAAATTCATGGAAGGTACAGATTGAAATTACTTAAACTATCAAACACAACATGTAAAAAATGTCAGTCTTACCGCAGAGCTGTGAGATCTATTGTTAGACCAAATTAATTAATTCAATACCTTTCTATGTTACCCAATTAGTTAACTATAAAAACTGTATGGTTGCTGCATTTACCATTAGCGTACGTACAAATAAATTTTCATAATTTTCAAGAAACTCATATCAAATACGTAAAGTGAATATATAACTAAGTATTCTGTGAATATTCTAAGCTTCTACCTGCTGCCGTTATCAATATTGACCAAATAAATCAAGTTTGTTACTTGGATTTATATTATTTTATTCTGTTCTTAGTATTTGTTGTTAAAGCGGCAATAAAAATACATTATCTGTGAAAATTTCAACATTCCAACTATTACTGTTCAAGATCTACAGCCTGGTGACAGACGGGCGGACAGGGGAGTCTTAGTTATAGGGCCCATTTTTACAGAACCCTTGAAATGAATAGTGGTAGATGAAACGTATCTTTTGCATAGCGGACGAAGTGTCTATAATAGTTTTTTGTCCTTGGCAGTAGTGGTTTTAGGTTTGAGGACGCCTTAGGCCCGAGACGATATGGCGCTCTTTTTCTTTCGTAAATATTATATTGTTTTTTGAGTTTTTTTGTACACAAATGCTTACTTTATTGAGTTTTGTAGAGGTAGAAAAGTCGTATTAAAAATTTTGGCACCCCTCAAAATTTGCCGAGAAAACATTTAATATCTGGATAACGGTAAGGCTTAGGTATAGGAAAGTACACATGAATTTGCCTTATTTTTTACCCCTAAATGCATTAAAATAGAAAAAACCGGGTGGTTCTATTTAAAAAAAATAAATAAATTTGATATTTATGAAGTTAAACTTTGAACACTTTCTATACACACCCTGTAAAAAATGAAAAATGTTTCAACATAGATTCAAATAGGTCTGACCTTGCTAAAAGCAACCGAACAGAAAACATTTTCATATCTTCAGGGGTATCCTCTTAAAAAAATAATTTGTAAGGGTCTGCAACTGTCAAATTTTTTACAAAAAAATTAATAACTCAAAAAATATGCATTTTTCGAAAAAAGTTTTCAGGCAACAGTATACTAAAATTTTACGTAGATTTTAAAAATGTATTAATATACAGGGTGTTCCATTTAAAATAACAAAGTTACAGTCGACTTTCGGTAGAACCGGAAGTCTGCCATCTTTGAAAATATTTTAGTTGAAAAGATCGCATCCGAAAACCGAAACGTAGAAACTTTCATGATTTTACTATAAATATTTTACCATATACAGATAGTTTTAACTCGTCGTGGGACACCCTGTATATGATTCCATCGAAATGGCACTATTTTTGTTTTTTTAACGATGCATATTTAGGCATAGCTGGTGTCTATAGAGAAAGCTAGCTCTTAAAATGTTTGAAAATATATTGAGTCACCAGATATAAAAATAAAACAAATTTTAGTGTGTTTAGACTATATTACAATAAAAGTTTTTTTTATTAACAAAATGAGGTAATAAAAATAATATATGTTTCTAGAAATAATAAATTAGTTGAAAATAAGAAAAATATAATTTTTTATGCTAATTACTTTGCATAGCACATGCTTGGAGCACAGGAACTAATAATTGAAAGGCATCCTGTATATATGAACTGCTATTTCCCGCCTAAAATAAAAGAGCTAATTATTTATCAAGACTTGCTTTGTACTGTGATTTTCCAAATTCAAATTATTTTTAGATCAAATTTAGAGTTCTTAAAGATGTGAAACTTTTCCAATAACCCTCGTATACAGAATTAACAATATCAACACCAATACTATACCTCAAAAAAAACATTAGTTATTAAAGAGTTTACAGATTCCTTATTTGCCATATGAGAAGACTTTGCATTTAATTTCTCTGAAAATTTCGCAGCAGTCAATCCAATAAGAGATGTTAATGCCATGGTCAATCTAAATAAAAATTAAAAAAGTAAAACTACATAAAGACAAGATAACTCTCTTTCTTACTGTACTAAACTGTCTGCTTCATCCACTGTACTTCTATGATCTTTTATCAACAATAATTCCCCACATTTATGGAATTGCTCCACTGCTATTGCTGTCAACTGTGCCAAAACCTATGGGAACATAATAGAATTTTCTCTCTTATTTTTATGTTGTATGCTTATCATAAGCCAACACACATTAATAGGTATTTGAATTTTGAATCAAATCATTTAAATCTTTATATAATAGGGCCAGAATCATTTGTTCTAATGATCATCATTTCACAAAGGAGAAAACTCTACTGAAAAATGTTTTAAATGCCAATAATTACCCGGCAGAATTTGTAAATAAAGAAATTAAGAATATAGAGAAGGGCTCATTGTTAATACCCCATAATAATATTCATAATTCAGCTAACATAATTTTTAAAAACTTGACAATAGGGTTTATCAGAAAGAATTAACAAAATTGGTAATCAATTCAATATTTGAACTAGCTTCAAATGTAACAATACGTTGAGATCTATACTAACAAAAACGAAACCAAAAAATGAAGAACAATCTTCAAAAAATTGCATATATCAGATATCTTGTGAATGCGACAAATTCTATTTAGGTGAAACATCGAGACCATTAAAAGTCCGAATAAGTGAACATAAAAAATATATTAAAGATAGAGAGTTCTTTAAGTCAGGTATTTGTAAACATGCATGGGAAGAGGGGCATAAAATTCAATCGGATTCGACAAAAATAATATTAAAAGAGCCCAATAATAAAAGACGAAAAATCTGGAACGCTACCGAAACGTCGAAATAAAAAATAAAAAACATCATTGTGGTTTGATTCCCAAAAAATAAGAGAAAATAATAAATAATGCCACAAGGAACTTACAGAAGATAACTTAATAGAACAGCTGTAAAAATTACTATTTAAGCTCACCTTTATTGCTTCTTGATACATTTCTTCCTCATCGCAAAATTCTAATTTAAGATTGTTTAACCAAGTCTCTGTCTCTTCCCATAGAGTGATTAATTTGCTGTATGTTATGCTAACATTTAATTCTTGAACGGCAGTTTGGAGTTTTTCTTTGATATCGTTAAAATTTGGGGTTTCATCGTCATCTTCATCAGGAAGTTCGCACAGTTCTTTAATTTGGTCCATAGTTTCAAGTAAGTCTTGTAGTTCACTTCCTTTGGAGTTTTCGCAGAGAGTCTAAAATAACAAAACAAGCTAGAAACATTGTTGTAAATATCTACAATTATATTACCTGTAATGTGATAAAACATTGTTTGGATAGCATCTCCAGAGCTTCTAAATGTACTAGCCCATGATAATCATCAAACAAAGTTTCGTAGTTTAATTTCTTTTTGGAATGTGTTTGTTGTGAGACTTTATTTTCTACTTCTGCTTTTTCCTTAGCCTCTCGAAGAACTTGGGATAAAATAGGTTTTTGTTTATTAAATTTTAATAGATCCCTTTTGTTTTTTAGGCCTGGATCACCTTCTTGTAAAACTTCCATTGTTTTCTTGCCTATGGTTTCTAAAGTGTCTAATCCTCCCGTAATTACCTTACTGCCAGTATTTTCCACAAACTTAGTTATTTGAGAGACCCCTGATACTAAATTTGAAATATTACCAAAGCCAAAACCTGTAATTAATAACTTTCAGTAGTGTTCAAGTAATTATAAATTATACATTACCTACCAACATTAGATTCATTATCATTGTCTTCTTCATAACATTCCTGTTCAATTTTTTTTTGTTCTCTATCTATCTTAGCCAGCTCCTTGGGATCTGGTATTCCTATACTTGATTCTAAAACTGAAGATAAGCCTTGAGTAAATGAAGTGACACCTTGAGTGGCTGTGGAAAGAATTGAAGTCATTCCTCCCCAGTTTCCCCAGCCAGACCATGAAGGTTCTGTTGAATGTTCTTGTTTTTGTGGTTGGACTTCTTCAAAAGGTTCCCATTCATCATTGTCCCACATATTATCTTCATTTTCAGTCTCTAAGTCTTTACTCGGCTCTTTATTCCTAGTATGTGGTTTGCTTATTTCTCGAGGGAGCTGTCTATGGCTAATTTTATTTTTTGGAATATCAGATTCTTTTTCATAGTTCACTGATTCCCAATCATCTTGTTCCCACATGTTTTCTTCAGTATCAGATAATTCCTTGCTCTCAATATTCTTATTATCAACAGCTTTGTTTGAATCTACATCTACTTTAATATTTGTAACTGCTACCTCACTTTCAAGTGAGCATGAATTCTCAATTTTTAATGTATCAGGTTCATCCAATAATATTTCTGTTTCTCCTATACATTTAGTCTCACTTTCATTCTTTTTATGTCCACTATTATTTACAATACTACTTAATGGTTCTATCAGGGTATTGTTCTCAATATCTAATTCTTTAATTATTGAATCATCTTTCTTTATTTCATCATCTTTGTCCAATTCTACATTCAAGTTATTGTCTTCCTCTTTGTTTGTTTTAGTCTCCAAGGGACTTACAGTAGGATTTACAGCTTTATTAATGTTAATCTCCGTCTCTGGCTCTTGGTTTTGAGTTGGATTAGAACCATATTCAAAATTTAAATTTATTAATTCTTTCTGAATCTCGCACGCCAACTTATTAGATTTTTCAATAGGTTTTTTTGGTAGATCATCATCTGGATATATTTCTTCATCCGCACTTTCAAAGTATTCACTGTCAGAAGTATCCATACTATCCATATTTAAAATATAATAAAGTAAAATCTAAATAATGCGTGTTTAGATATTTGTACCAGCTGTGAATTGTTTTCATGTCACTGTCACCTTGTACGTGTCACTGTCATACGTCATTCATCCTGACGTTGACACAAATTGCTAGGATGACGATTCCGTTATTTTAATTTTATCTATCGTGTTTTGCACGTATTTAAAAAATTCTTAACAGTGGCAGTTTGGTACTGGAACCTTCCTGGAACTATATGTTGAATATTTTTATTAAATTTACAAAACCGATACTTTAAAAAACAAAATCTTTTTCTTTCACTATTTACACGGGAGTCGGATTCCAGTCTCTTAGCTCAAACCATAGAGTAGATTAATAAATCTAATCTATTACTCTATGGCTCAAACATTGCTTAATAATATAACCTTAACCTTACATTTTTTTAAGATATGCTGCAGACATAAAAATTTTATGGTTGCAGATAAGATAATTAATAAATTATTGAATGTATTATTGAATGTAGAAACAAGTCAATAATGTTTGGATTTAAATTTGCCACTGGAGCATTATAGAATTTTGTAATAGCTGTGTATTTATCTTTGCTAGTAAGTGACTTGTAATTTGCTGTTTGCTTAGAGCATACGTGTTACTTTATCTAGGCAGCTAAAACCAATAATAATATTTTCATATATACTGCGTTAAAATGACTAGAAAAATGTTGTGCTTATTTGATGTGGATGGTACTTTAACAAAGCCCAGAAATTCTATAGAAACAGAATTTTACACATTCTTGCTAGAAAAAGTAAAACCACATTGCCATCTGGGATTAGTAGGAGGCTCGGATTTTAAGAAAATAGCAGAACAAATGAAGGGTGAAGATGTCATCCATAAGTTTAAGTATGTATTCTCTGAAAATGGCCTGGTACACTATAAAGATGGCAAGGAAGCTGGAAAACAGAGTATCCAAAAGTATATAGGTGAAGATAAGTTACAAAGTTTTATAAACTATGTATTGAAATATCTATCGAATATAACTCTACCCATTAAACGAGGAACATTTGTCGAGTTCAGAAATGGTATGCTGAATATTTCACCAATTGGTAGATCCTGTTCACAAGAAGAAAGGGAAGCTTTCGACAAATATGATAAAGAGCATGGAATTCGCAAGACTATGATAGAAGCTTTAAAAAAGCAATTTCCAAATTTGGATTTAACATACAGTATAGGTGGGCAAATAAGTTTTGATGTTTTTCCTAATGGTTGGGACAAAACATATTGTTTAAAACACTTAGAAGAGGAAGGTTTTGATGAAATACATTTTTTTGGTGACAAAACTGATGTAGGTGGTAATGATTATGAAATTTATAATGATAAACGGGTAATAGGACATACAGTTTTAGGACCACACGATACCAAAACAAAATTAACTCAGCTGTTCAATTTGTAAAGTATTTTTTTATTGAAAATCACATGTAAATTCTATACTTGCAATACCAATATTTTATAATATTTACAATAAAATTCTATGGTGATTGAAATTTATAGTTGTGTCCAAATCCAATATTCAACCTTGAGCCTTTTTACCCACAGTTTACTTTGCTATATAATTTGTTGAATTTAATATCAATAATGCATATGCATTTAATGACTTAGATATTTTATTGAAGACCAATTTTTTGGCCTCCGCAATGCCATGTTTTAAAGTACGTCAATAGATGTCGCCCTTTTTGAGGACAAGAAAACTTCTCAGTTTTTGTAGTGTTATCATTGTACAGAAGATGGCGCCAGCATAAGGATATTTTAGGAGCAAAACTTACTAAGATTTATGGTATGTTATTTAGTGGTTGCATTTGAAAAATGTCTCCTAAAGTAACTGAAGAAAGTTTTTGGCAAGTGATCTTTTCAGTTTTTTGACAATAAAAAATGACAAGAATGACATATACTAATATATGCATTGAAGTTTTATTTTAAGATAAACTTGTGAAGTTTTATGTTTATATTCTGATAACTTTTGAAATAAACCTCGTATACATAATATATTCTATTAGGGCAAATTGATCGGCTAACTATTTCACATTTTAAATCTTTAACGGTATAGGAAATTTCGTCTATTTTTTCTAAAGCGGATGATATAAAAAAATGCATTTATTAAAAATTGCCGATGAATTTTATAAATTCCTTTCCTTCACCGGTACAAAAATTACCACATGGAATTCGTATAATTTGCTGTTGGCTATTAGATAGTAGTAGAATCGTCAGATGCCCTGTACTATTTCACACGCAGATCGTAGTTGATATACAGGACGTCCCAGACTAGAAATTCATTATGAATTTTATTAATTCTGGAATCAATATTTTTTTGGTAGTTTTGGCAGTTAATATTTTTCAAACTAAACTTCAATCTGTTATATTCTTCTTACATAAAATAATTAGACTGCAGTTTCAAGGTATTTCTTATGCTTATAGGATTTTTTTTATATTAATTTGTACTTCAGAGCCCACAACTTTGTGGTTATTAAAGACTTTTTCAACTTCCAAACTTTCTAACGCTAACATTTAGCTCCCAGGTACCTACAACATATTCAACTAGATGCAGTCATATTCAATTCTTATCATAAAAAATATATTAGTAGTTCACATTTCGAAAGGACACTCGTACACCTATCAGTTGCACCCAAGTTTCTAGATGAGGTTCGACGTTTGGTATAACTGTGAATTCCTATAACTTTGTACAATATAATAGTCGCATTCCTTACTCGAGGCTAAGCGCGCTCCATTGGTGGAATGTCCTTACGTCAGGCTAGCTACGGTGTTGCCAAGACGAAGGAATGTTCGTGAAAACTTGGACTTTTAAATATAAACAAAAAACACTGCGAAATAATGTTTGCAATGCTGATCATTTTATTTACATATTTCATAGTCTTAATAAATACAATAAATCTAGACTATGTATGGAAATCCTTTTTAACTTGTTGTGTACAATTTCTATCTTATTTTAGTCAATAAGCTTTATTTCTTCAATTGTTACCCTTTTTAGCATCTCTAATATTATTTTAATTGCATTGTCGTTCTCTCTTCAATATTTTAATTGATCTTAATTGATTTTCTGTCTTTAATTCCTTGAGTTTTTTTAAATTTCTGTTTATCAGTTTCCCTGCCCTCTACATGATCCCCCTTTGCCAGCGTACGATACTTGGTATTGCTTAGCATACAGTGTCGTGCATTGATCTGGAGATTTGAGGTTGGCGTGGTGCGGCAACGCCGTAAAGTTGATAATGTGGTATTCAACATGGCCGCGTAGTCAGTGTTGTGTGTGCTAGTTAAAGTGTATTGAATGGATTAATTCGTGAATTATGCCGAGAAAACGAAATGGTGAGATTCCATTACCCGACGGTTGGGATTTTGGACAAGATTACGATGGAAAAATTTATTTTATCGATCACATTTCGAAGAAAACTACGTGGATTGACCCCAGAGACAGGTAGGAATAGTAGCATTCCATTGCACTATCTCTTTTGCTGGCTTAAAAAGTTGAATGACATTTTCAGAATTTAATTTTTATTAATCTAAACTACATTATCGTTACATACATTCTATAAATTCTTTGAAGGGTATTTTTTTTTGGCTGAAAAATCGGTGACACAAATATTATAATACTTAATTGGCGACATTTCAAACCTGCCCGATATTTCACCTCGTTCAAAATAGCATTTAAAAGTAAACAATTTCAAGTACGAGCATTTCGCTAAAATTGAGATGCAGTTAGGGTTAAGAATTATAATTATTTGCATTGGTATTTGTGGATATTTAATATTCAAAAACAGTAGTACTAGTATCGCCGCCTGGTTGAAAATATGCGCAAACGAAAAGATAAATATTAGATTGTAGTGTCTAAAAATATTTACAATCTTTCCGTGAATATGTTTTGCGTCACTAAATGAAATGCAAATTAAGGATCTTGTGAAATCTCCAAACTATGTAAAATTTGCATTTTGCAGATTTTCAAAGTTTGTCGTATCGAACGTAGATATACGACGAATGGAGTTTTTAAACGAGATTATCGTTATGAAGAGAGAAAGTACGTATATGATTTTAGTAGTAGTTGAATTTTTTTAAGATAATTAACATTCCCGAGTTTAACTCGACCTCCTACTACCGATTCGGCGGCAAAATTCCAAAGGTGAGGTCATTGAATGTTACACACATCTATACAACCAACTACAGTCATGTATTTTGTTCCTTCTAGTAAATATAGGTACCTAACTTTTTTTCACATGGCTTATCAGTTTAGCGTTGATGGTTTTACTCACACAATTACAATTTTATAACAAATCTACTTAAAAAACTATTAATAATTGTTTATACCTACTTTTAGTGACTAAAATAGATTAAATTAGGTATTAAATCCTCGATTAAATCATTATTATACATACAAGGTGTGTCATTTATATTATAATATACTTTTTCTGCTTTTAATGACTTTATAATCCATGTTTTGAAAAAATAAATCTTCATCATATCCTGAGTGTGTACCTATTTAAAAGTCAACGTGTATCGGAAACAATAGAATTTTAAAGTTATTAGTCACACCTTTAATATTATCTTCTATTAAATCTCGTTTGAAATCAACTGCCTACTTGAAAATTTTAGATAATAATAAAGACATTGTACCTAGTCATAAAATTGGTGCTTGAGAAATTTTCGGTAAATTAGGTACTCTTAAATTGATTCTTTTTAATGATGCAAGTTAGATAATATTAAATAACTTTCATAGATTAAAATAATTGTTGATAAATTGAAACTATCACTGTTTTGGGCGATGTTTTTTCTACAACTACCCGATTAATACCTACTGGATTTTTAAAAAGTTAACGTATCAACAATCTTTCGTTAAATAATATTCGTCATGCTTTAAATGTTTACAATAGTTGTTGATGATATTTGTGGCCTATGTCGTTGATGTCCATTAGACTGTGAGTCACAGTTTTCAGAAACACGTTCGTTGTTAGGAATGTCAAAAGACCATGGAATGTTTTGTCAGAAAAATTCTCAATTATAATTATTAAAATTGAAGACGAAATATTTTTCGTTAAAGATAAAAATTCATTTCTATCCTAAAAAGTATAAGTTTTACATGTTAGTGAATAATGTTTGCATATTTTCGCTATTCTCTAAATTGAACTTGAACTATTAATAAAAGTTTCTTAAGCGATCAAACCGGAGTTGGTAATTTACTCCCCAATATGACCTCACAGATATTTAGGAGGTACTTTGGTCCCCGTGGCCAGCAGGTATAATATTCCGTACAAGTAATCTGAGAGAGAAATAAAACAAAATTTTTATTTAGTTTTTATTTACTACTATTTAATAAATGTTATTAAACGGTGCAAATGTCAAAATTTGATACATTTGAATGATAGACATGCTAGAAAATAAAGTCTGTCTATCTCACCGCTTTGGTATCTCTCAATGATATTTTCAATAAATTTCTGGCGATTTCTAACACTAACGTCTCTAACTTTAGGTTTTAAATGTAAACTTTGCAATTTAACATAAGTTTCAATTTGAAATTCGTACAATTTTTCAAGAAATGTTATTAAATTAGGATGTGCTTTGTAGAAAGAGTCATTGAAAGTTCGATGAAAAGCTTCGCACGAATTTGTTGTCGGAGTTAGATCTGCTGAATTTTTGGCCCACATTGTCGGCGGAAAATGAGCTTGGTCATCAATATAGTATTCGATCAAATAATCTGAATACTTTTTAAACCTTGTATCGTCCGGTCTGTTTTCATTTAATTCGAAGGCAATGTAATCACCGACTTCATCAGGATCCAAATAAGTTAGACCAAAAGTTGAACGTAACCAACGGCCTATATCACTGTTCGCGTCATTGTATTCCGAAAGTAGGCCAATTGATTTAATTTTTCGAAACCATGCCTGGGTAAGATGGAACCGGCAACCAATTATTTCGGCGGAAGGCCACACTTCCCGAACCGCTTTAAAATACCCATCTCAAAATCACACACAACTTGATTGATTGCTAAAACAATATTGATTTCGGAACACTTATCCAGAATCATTAGAAATAGTTTTTTGTACGTCTCGCATGTCTTGTTTGGTAAATACAAACCAACAGTGGTATGTAATGTCCTCTTAAAAAACCATGAATAGTGAACATTTGACAAAAATATTTGGTACAGACATCAAATGTACCGTCAACGTAGATGCGTTTCGATTTTTCCAGAGCTTCGAGATTTGTTGTGCACGTAAAAACAATAATATTGCTTGGCAAGCAATTGACAAAAAAATATTGTTCGTCTTGAGTCTTGAGAAGTTCTTACGTTGATCGAATTCAATACTTGATGTACGTCGTTAATATTCGTGGGAAGAGCGGGTATTAACTTACGTCGACTATTGTACATATTTTTTCTCGACATCTTGAGTTGTCAAAGTTGCTGGTAGATTTTCTTTCAATGCTGAGCGAATAATTTTTGATGGTTTTTCGGAAACATCTTCAACAGCTTTTTTATTGCAGGAAGCAGAAACTATTTTCCTATTCAAGGTAGAAATATCTGCAGGATGTCAGTATTCCGACGAAGATTTGGTTACACAAATTGCACTACATTCACCGAGTGTATAAACACATGCTTTGCACTTTCTGTTGGTACATTTCCAACAAGTTTCGTCTGTAGTTTTCAATTTTTTATGTAAACTATACTTGTAGTTATCGATTACAAGTAAATTTTTGCCACGAATACTTTCAATAATTACTTTTATAATGCTATTTTTCAACACTTTCATTTCAAATTAACTTCGATAAATGATTACAAATCTGATAATTCAAGGGGTTGTTATTTTTATCAAGTACCTGCCTCACCTCAATTCTAAGAACAACATTTAATTGTATTTTCTTTACGGGGGCGAAATTACTGGTCAGATTAATTTAGGGCCAGAGTACCAGAGTATTAACGTAGGTAGCGGGGACCATATTACCTGACCCGATCAAACAGTGTTCAAAGGCAACTAAAATCTTTTGTATACATCAGCTGTTCAAGCTCTTATTGTTTAGTCATCCAACAAATAAAAAACGGTATCCTAACAATACTATAAATAATTAATCTTTAATTTAATTCCTACAGGATGTGACTGTAGGGTCAGCACCAGGTCAAATCTTGAACTAAAAGACAATTCGGATAGTTTTTTGTGTGAATGCACCTTGGACATTGCCTGTTGGTATTTTAACACATTTAAAGTTATTAAAAAAACTCAGTAAATGCTAATAACGAGGAAGAAAGAGAAAGAGAGATACTTTTAATAGTCTCAGGTCTA